>JANIMX020000046.1:864555-881393 GCA_024582655.2 Erythroxylum kunthianum
GTAGTCGCTCGCTTACCTGGGAGCGAGACCCCCGACTGCCCTGTCGAAGTGACCATAAGTCGATCCGCATAAGTATGAGCCAATTCCAACAAAGCTTAATTTTTTATTAAGGGTAATTTAGGCATCTTACATGAAAATTGAGTATAAGTGTAATAAGTTTGTTTGAGTAGTTGTAAACATTTTTTTCACCAAAATGTGGCTAAAAACGAATGAACACATTTGCACGTGACTAATTATGAACTCGTCCATTTTTACTTGATTTTTTTTCCGTAGGGTGCGGACACGTGAGTTTTTCCTATTAGGATTTTTCCCACATTGAGCTCAAATTAATGTGTTCTTGTCGACTTATAATTCTACATTCTTAATACTGTCTATTTACGTATTACATTCCAGACGAATTTGCATCTACCAGATTCGTCTTTCATTGTGCTAGAACAATTCTAATTATTCATTGTTAATTTGTTACTGTCCGGACATATCTGTGACAGTCTGATCATTTAAGAATAAAATTTAGACAATCTTAATTTTTTTTATATAATTGTGTCTGTACTCAACTCCTTTAAATCACCAACTGAATCTTTGAAAACTAACTTTCCAAAACCTCCATTCCAAAGCTAGGATGTATTTTTCCTAAGTAGGAACCTTCACGGTTATTCTATTCCTCATATATAGTTGATACCATGCTGAAGCTTCTCCTTCCAAATGTATATCTACTATTCCAACCTTAATTTTTAGAAGATTTATATCCAAATTAAAATTTTACTCGCACTTAAATATCCAATAGTGAACCTTACTCCATTAAAAGTTGGAAATTCAATCTTACAAAACCTTGTTAGCTGCGAAACTCCTACGCATGTCCCAAGGACCCTTCAGCCTTCCTCTTTATTCCTTTAATAGTATTCCCCTGTTGCTAGAATTGTATCATCCATTCTTTGAGATCTTAGGTATTGCTTTTGTACCTCATTTTTAACTTTTACATTCTAATTCTTAATACTTTCTTCTAGTCTTCAAAGATTACATGTGCTTTTTGCCGACATCATTATCTTTGTCTCGGATCTGATGCTAAATATTAAGGTCAAAATTCAATTGCAATCTCTCAATTAATACTTCTGGAAATTGAAAGTGAAAGAGATGAAGAAAAAAAGAAATAAAGAATTCATCAAAAATTTGTTAGTCTCATATATAATGACTACAATAGTTGTTACTCATCCACCACTCATTTTATTACATGTGTCCGCTAATTAACATATAATAACTATATGATGTCGTGTCTTTACTTCTTTTATTACTATCAAATGACATCGGAACGCGTAAGCTCCAACTCTTGATCATCACTCCCATCTCCAGCTCCACTCTAATGTTCTCTAGCTATTGGTCAACAATTCTAATCTCTTACCTCCAGTCTTACTCCTATCTCCAGCTCCACTCTTTATGTTCTTTGTTATTCCGACTCGTTTTTCCAACTTAATATCGTAAAAGAGAGAGACTTGGTGTCATTGATCTAACTTCCATTCATTATTACTTCTGTAGCAAAACCGAGAATAATAATTCATATGCGCAGTTTGACGGTGTCGTGACGTGGGTTGAGTTTCCTAACAAAAGCTGTCTTGCCCGTTGCAAGGAGGGCGATTTCCAGGGGCTATGGAACTGCAAGACATCTCATCATCTGCCGTCAAAATGTAGAATTTTTGTCTACATGCTCATAAATAAATCATGCGTTTCTCATCAATTCCCCATTCCAAACTATATCTGTTTCTGTTATTAGGTAATATGTCAAGAATTGGACATTTGTGATGATAACAATATATTTTCTCTGTAGCGAGAACAGTTGCAAGTATGCCATCAAATGATAGGGAAAATATATATAGGCAACGAAATGGAATGCCAAATAAGATTATATGATTGAAAAGAATTATACAGAAGCAACAAAGCAAATGCCTGAACCAAATATCAAACTGGCTTTTTCAGATTAAGGAGGCTGGACATGAAATCTTGAGCAACGCGAGCACTAGGTAGTAGGCACTACAGAACCCATTTTTGCTGACCAGCGTTGACTACATCTACATGCAAAACTTTTACAACCTCTAATGTGTTACATATATTTGATCACGAGCAACAAGAACGACCAATAAGCTATGACGATCAAATTAGCATAAGTTACTACGTATCTTTCTGGCAAAGTATACTCAACTGCTTTACAAGTTGGTTTTGGAAGCCTGTCAACCTAAGGAAACTGCTATTAGTACCAAAATTATAAGTATCATGCTCTCTCGTATCTCTTAATGTTCACCGCACAGCTTTCGAGACTTTGTTTCCCTTACATTGTTCGAGAAAACCTCTTTAACTGATCCTCAAGTGAAAAACCAAAATGAGTTGAACTAAAATTTGTCAAAATGTGCGTGTTAGAATTCTGGATACAGGAATCCTTCAGCTGCCATTAACTGCTTCGGTAGTTTCCTGGCATATGAATGTCTTAATGAGGTATATTAGATTATGATTTGGTTTTAAATGACGGCAAGAAAGTGTTATATGACTATACCTGAACTTCTTGGAGAAGAATTTCAAGCTCAATCTTTATCTCTGAAAATGAAGGCCGCTTTTCAGGAGCTGCTTCCCAACATCTCTTCATTAACTCCACCAGCCTTGGGTTTGCATTTTCAGGAAGATCAGGCCTCAACCCCTGACAAATAGAAACGCCAGGTATTCATAAGACTACAAAGGGATAACTATTCAGCCAGAGGAGTATTTGCCATTTCAACTTTTCCTTGAATCTAGATATATTGCATAAATTTTAAATGTGCCTGTTAATACACCATATCCTCCTAATTGAGGTTTGCTTTGGTTTTCCAGTCCAAATGATAGATGATTATTTAAATGTGGGCAATTTATATTTTCGAACATTCAAATGGCAAGGTATTAGCGCAAGATGTTTTTATGAAACCCCATGAAGATGCATAGATGAAGTAAAAGTTAAGAAGTTAACGAAAAACAAAGACACATTGTCATTTACCTAAAACAAGATACGCAGATTCAACTTCAACCAAAACATGGTTACAGATAGGAAATATCTCTACATGTATATATAATATGTCGAAATAGAATGTGTCCAACCTGTCTCACTCCCAGGGCTGCTTGTAGTGGAGTCATGGTATCATACGGTACCTGCAAAACCAATGTAAAACATAAGATTAAGAATTATCACCAAAAAAATTACCATTATACTTCTAAAGTTGAACTAAAACCCAAGTGTGGTCTTCAGTTCAGAAAATACCTTGGCAGTCACCAGCTCCCAGAGCACAATAGCAAAACTGAATATATCTGCCTTCTGGTCATATGATTGATGGTTTATAACCTTGTGACATTCCAATGCAGATCAGACATTTGATACAAACCAAAATAAAAAGAAAGAACAACAAGACAAGGATAAAAAGATTTGTTTAGGTAAGGATGTACTAAGGTTAACAGATTCATACCTCAGGTGCCATCCATCTGTATGTTCCAGTCTCTGCTGTCATTACTCCCTCCTCACTCTGGAAGCGAGCAACTCCAAAATCTGCCACCTTGACAACCTTGAAACAATGTTTACATACTTTCAGTCACAGTGAAGACAATATGATCCTGTCCATTTTTGTTTTAATTTCACTAATAGTTCTAATAAAAAGCCAAAAAGTAACTGCAAGCAATAATGAGCAGGCATTCTGTTAATAAGTTCATCCAAGGCAAATATTTTGAAATAACTCACATTGTGAGTGTCCATCAACAAATTTGCTGTCTTCAAATCTCTATGTATAATGTTATTTTGATGCAAATACTCCATCCCTTTGCAAACATCTATAGCAAACTTCAGCAACTGCGCCAGCTTCAGTACATTGTGGTTCTTATGCAAGTAATCATAGAGACTTCCTCCAGGCATGTACTCTGGAAGCATGAACAGCACCAATACAGAAAAAAATTCAACAAAATGGAAAACTAAAACAAAGCAGACAAAATAACAGAACAAAATACACTTGGATCTAAAATTTATTCAAAGTTGACGGCACAATGAACTGAGACTTCTTATTGCAGATATAATGTAAAAACATATAAAACCATCATTTATCAACATTTGAAATCCTTTTCCTCAATAAATAATGTATTTCGCTCTTGTTGGCACTAAAAAATCCCCATAAAATATTTACTTGACTACCAAAAAAGTAGAAAATAAGACAAGTATCCCTTCAGCCAGTTGTAAATTAAGGCATGTGGAAGAGTCAATCTTCAAATAAAAATAAAGAAAGAAAATTGAAAACGATCCTTGAAAGACACTGAATATTTCTCTACCAGTAAACCATAGATAAGTGCGATGGGGAACTGACTAATACCTAATAACATTAAATATGTACCCAAAAACTACAAAAGCCAGGTAGGACATTCACTTGAGAAGCACTTAATAAGCAAAGATGTCCACAATATTTGGCTTAGCAAGGGTTATAAGCACCTCCCTGTTAACCAAATGCGAGTTGATTCCCAACCAAAAGTAAAATATGATGACAAATAAGACCATGCACCTAATATTCTGTGTTCATTGTCAATTCGGACCTAATGGTTTCAATGACCAGGAAAGGTATGAATAATGGAGGATTTGAATCGTCACCAACTAAACAAAATCATAATATGAACAATAAAAGAACCCTTTGGATGCTAATTGGATAAAAGATGTGATACAAATAAACATAGTCGACAGTAAAGCTGTGTCATACCGGTAATTATACATAGATGTGGAGACTTAGTACAAACACCAACAAAACGAACAACATTTTTATGCTGGACTTCCCTGCATCGAGAGAAGCAATCCAAAACAAAGCAGTTATTTGGACACTCATTTAGGCATGTTTAGCGTAAGATTTACTACATATGTAAAAATAAAATGCTTAAAATTGTTAGAATTAAAAGTATTTTAAACTCAGAAATGCACCACTTGATGAAACAATCAAATGTAAATAGTGGGAGATAGGACAGGAAGGCATAATATTCCAAGGGGCTTGAATGATAGGCCAGGAAGGCATAATGTTCCAAGGGGCTTGAATGATCCTCTTCTAGGTTATTTTATTTGTTCTAACAATTTATGTTTGATAGATGGCCAACAGCAGCAAAAAGAATCATAAATAATCAGGAAATGTTGTGTTTGATAGCCAGCTGCTTGAATGTTTACCATGGATGCTTGCACAAGAAATGTTAACATTCATTAGCTAGAATTAGAACAAAATAATGCATCAGTAGATGTCAACTTAATCATAATGATTGAACTGGGAGTACGTAAGGAATTAACGAATTGGCATTTCCAATTGATGCAATCCCAAATCAAAATCCCCCTCAAACATTCAAGAATCTATCACGGAAAGATGGGATAGCCATACATCTCTTTATGTTCAACATCTAAATATAAGAACTGGTTGTACATTGCTAAACTATTATCTAACCTGTATAACTTGCTTTAAAGTCGGGAGGCAAGTTGATAAGGATTAGAATGGCTTATGAGAAAATAACACTTCCATTTAGAAACAGAATTTTGATAGCAAGAAACATTTTTTAAGTTAAAAAGAGCAGCGTAATAACAGTTAATCACCTCAGTATTGCCACTTCTTGAGCAAACTCTTCTTCTTGAGTAGCATTTAAATGCTCAGATCTAAGAATTTTAATGGCGACATCTTGCCCCAGGTAAACTCCATGATATCTTTATGTGAAAAAAGAAAAATTATGAGCAGCAGAAAAAACACCATTCAAGAGAATCCATTTCAAGTTTGAAAAGGCTCACAAATCCCCACAAGACCCAGAAGCAATTCTTTCTCCTATCTTCAATAGTCTCCTGTCTATCTCCCAGTCTCCAGATTTTGACTGCATTACCAACACTTTCTCTATGGCTGACTGCGAATGAAAGGAACCAGACCATGACCCCTGCATTTCCATAAATGATAGTCAATAAAAACTACTGATGCAGGTAGAAGGGAGAAGCACTAAACCAAATACAGATTCGCCAGTTTAGATAAATGTTATAAATAACAATTTAAGCTTTTAATTTGATATTCTGGGCCTAATTTTGTAGATAGCCATCAACTTTAACTATATGATGTCCATGGCAATAAACTAGCAGACTCAAGAATCCAAGAACTCATAGAGGATGTTTAATCTACTAAGGGAGGTTAGTAAGGGCTTCATTATAAAGTGCAAGAAAGTGTACTCCTTCCACAATTGATCTCTTGTCCACCATAAACCATGAAGATGCCAAACTCATAAGTTTAAGATCAAAACAACATAACATTGTTAGTAAGAATATTCATTTTCACATTGAATTAGGGGTAATGTTGACAGGATTCCTATCACAGAATAAAAACCTCTAGAATTTTTGAATGATGATGCTTGGAATGCTCATGGAACTGGAAATGGAAGGAAACAGTCCCATAGCTATTAGACAGGGACCAGTCCCAAAAAAAGCAAGTTCATCAGTGAGTCATCAGTTCAATCATCAATTTTCATGATTTAAATGTAATTTCAATCCATATTAATTTCAGCAGTGATAATTTGATATATACCGCACTATAACCCAAATAAAATAATTATATTATTTGCAATGTGCAAACATAAACTTCTAACAACAATATTATTCTGAATTCCCCTTCTATAATACCAGTAGTGATTAACTGGGAAAAAAAGAACATTCAGTACTAAATTACATTTTAAAAGAAAGTATCAAAAATAACAGATAATGATAGTAACATGAAGGGAAGGAAATAAAACCACAGCAAGAATGTAGATCAAAGGTATAGAAGGTCAGGAATATATGTAAATGTATAAAAGTTTTAGTTTCCAGTTTTATAAGGAAAAATAATTGATAAAAAGAGAGGAAAGAGACAGGTTCTATCTCATGGATTTGACTCCTAAAAATCAGTGACATTATGCTGAGATGAAGGAAGACCACAATGGAAGGAGTCACAAGACCACGAAGAAATAATAAGTGGAAAGGTAAAAATTAAGTATGGAAGGAAATTACAAATACCAATGGTTATGTCTTCTAGCGTTTGGAAAGTATCTTAATAAATCAAAATACATGATATATCAATTTAAACATTTGATCCAGAAACAATTTGGATCCACCAGGTTTCTCAGGTGCCCATAGGTCAAGCTGATCATTGGCATGTCAAAAACTCATCCGGTTCAAGTTACTAGACAAAATGTTTGGGTTGGTTCACTCAGAAAACTAGCTTTCCGGTTGGACCGGCCAAGCAACTCCATGTTTCATGACAATAAAATTCACTTTCCAAATTCATCCTAAGATCAAACTGTCACTTGTATATTTCAGATTTCTGGTTTTCTATGTCATCTATTTTACTAAAGGAACAAGAAACTCATTGCAGCTTTATCAAGACAGAACAGAAGAATACAAGCAAGTCCCAAAAGAAATAGAAGAAACTGGGAGTCGCATGAAAAAAAATTCTCTTTAGGGGATAACAATTCTATGACATCAGTTACAGGACATAGAAACAAGTTTAGTTTCCTCTGATTTCGACTAAATTAACTACAATTAAGTAGCATAACTAAAACAAAAGAGCATTGGAAAAAAAACATTCACCTCACTTCTAGCAATTGCTTTTTCCATAGCCTCATGCAAGCCAACGGTATCCTGGGCACAACATTGCAAAGTCAGCAACATTTGGACTCAGCACAGATCCCTGTCATAAAGAAATATAATCCCAATGCTCCTTAATATAACATAAGGCCACTGACCTGGGATAAAGCATAATTTGTTTAAATAATTAGTTCAATTAACTTATAGTACACAAAAGAAAAAGAAAAATCAGCACTATTTTACAATACACTACAGACTAGCATTGGCCAAAATGTATCACTCATAAAAAAAACATGTAGTACGAATTATCATTAGGAGTACATTAATCATAAGAGAAATGTGAAACAACAGAACACCCAAAACTTATGAACGTACAACAAAGACTTCCAAACGAAAAACATTTTATACAAAAGATTATGAACAAATTAACAAGTACCTCATCAGGCCATCCATCCACAACAAACACATCCAAAGAGTATCCATCAGTTGTTGAGAAAACATGTGCTTCACGGATGTTAAGTCCTATATCAGAAAGCAAAGCAGAAAGCTAGAAGCAAAAGACAACATGTCAGAAGAAAACTCACAGCTATTAATGCAAACTCACAAATATAATCAAGCCTAGATGTCTCATTTAATTGTTTGCAACTTTCCAAACCTAGATTTTCCATAAGCATTTTATATTGCACCAAATATCCTCTTCATTTTTCAGTCAATCTTAACCCAAAATATATAAAAAAAGCAATGCAAATATTAACTAGGCACATAGAGATCATAAGAATAGTTTTTTTCCCCCTTTTCCTTTCTGTTAAAAGATAGGCATAAAAGTTCATTGACAAATTAAAGTTGGAGAAGAGAGTTATAATAAGTCAAAGACTAATAAATTAAGTTATCAAGATACATATCTAAAGAATTGCATCTAACAAGTACATCCAAGCATCCTCCCTAGTAGAATCAACAATGCACTAAATGAAAGTACATGGTATGCTAACAGAAACTAGCTGAGAGCCTCCTCCTATTGCTATAGGCCAAAGCGAGAAATAAAAGAAAAAATCAGAATAGTCAAATCAAAAGTTGATCTGTAATTCCATAATATCATAATCAACTAATGCCTGGTTTCAAATTTAATTTATTTCCTGAATGCCACAGCCAACACTGAATTTAACTTATTGCAACAAACACAATGAAACTTAAAGCGCATTGGAACATTAAAACTAGCTGATATGGAAGATCTGCGGTTGAAAATTCAGTTACCCAATATATTTAAGTTCATCAGATATCGACAAAAGGAAAATTGCGAGGACAAAATACAAATTCAAACCATAGAAAACGAAATAATACCTGACTGAGAAGTTTAGGCTTGTCAATTGTAGAGAATATTAT
Organism: Erythroxylum kunthianum; assembly: GCA_024582655.2. NCBI lineage: Eukaryota > Viridiplantae > Streptophyta > Magnoliopsida > Malpighiales > Erythroxylaceae > Erythroxylum > Erythroxylum kunthianum. The sequence continues at coordinate 873,539 of JANIMX020000046.1, forward strand.
TTCATGGATGGGAATGTGTACTGTTTCTTTCCTGCATTAAATTTCACAATATCAAAATTAAACCACGTGTGACTCGATACTGGTTTATTGTCATTTTAAGAAAAAGAACATATCTAAATAGGAGCTTTTATAATCAAAGTCAATTATCCTCTCCCTATAAAGGAGAAAGACTTCTTCTTAAAGTTTCACCAAATAATTCTTAAGGAGACTGTTAGAGAATAAGATCTGATATGATTTAGATCATGTATCTTAGGTGATATGATTCAGTATATTTAGGGATTACATTAGAATTATGATTTGATTTGATTGTGATTCTAATTGTAATTTACCTTATATGAAATCTAGTATATAAAGGAGTGAGAGCTGCTGATTTCTGCAAGCTCTTTCATCCTCATTCTACGTTATTTATAGAGACATCCAACCAGACCATATCTTACACTTACTCCCCCACCCATTGCAACAAGAAATATGTCATAACACAAGGACAGCAAGCAATATGTTTCTTCGCATATTCTATTGTTATCTTGAAAAATGGGCATGAGCAATATGATCACATTTTTCAATTTTCATTATCATTGGCCATCTGTGAAGAAGATGTTACAAGTTCGTCCCTATGAATTGAAGTTGCATTTTGACTACATGGCATTCCGACAGACCAGAAGTCAGCGATGTTTTTATTAATCCAGCCCAAAAATGTTCAATCTAGTAAAAACATCAATGAATTGCTTGAAATTGAATGGATTAATCAAGTAATAGAAGGAAGAATTTTTAATAAAGCCTTACTAATTCAATACCTTCTCAAAAGGTCCTCTTCAAGAAAACTTTGATCCATACCCTTAGAAGTCTTTCTAACATTCAAATTTAGATCCTCAAGCTTAGAGCATGGTTCAAAGTCAACTGCACAATCCCTGATTCCATTTACAGAAAGAAAAAAGAAAATAAAACTTACCAAAAGAGTATTGACAATGTGGCAATATCAAGCATGTTAGAGGTTATCACTTATCAGCAATATAATGGAAGTAGTTGTTTTACTCAAGGAGTTGAATACACTCCTTCTATTCAGCAAATAAGGCAATAACCATACATAGCATATGCTCAGTGAATATCTATACCTATTAAACAAAGGTGCACCTCCGCAATCTGCATTACATGCTGTCCTTACTCGGGAAAAGTCACCCATTAATTGTTGAGCATCATTACCATCTGCTTCATTACAAAGGCTCTGCCAAGAAGAAAAACAGGGGAAAGGCAATGGGAAATAAGAGACAGAAAGCAATGTGAACTATGAAAACAAGTCAGGTAAGACAAGATCTCAGTATGTAGCTGTGCGTAAAAATTTACCATAACTTTTAGAAGAATTCAAAGGTGGTCTCAAAAGTTTGCTAAGCAACATGACAACAGAAACATAAGTGATGTAATAAGTAGGCCACAAAATGGAAGACAATCGATGAGATGTCTGAATAAAATAGTTATCAAATCACCAACTGAAAAGAAAAGAACAAATAAGGTCCATATATTTTAGAAGTTATTAAGAATACTCTCATTGGCAATAGTTCAAGCAGATCAACTTCAATTACCTAAGCTGAATCATGAAAGTATAAAATTTAGCAATTATTTGACAGAAACAAAAAGGTGTCAGATCTATTGGCATTTTGGCAAGCCTGGTATGTTGGAACATCCAGATAAGAACAGGCAAGAAAAATTAAACTTAGACTACTGTTTTCATGAAAAAAAAACTTTGCTTAATAAAAAAAACTTTAAATTGGTCACAATCAATTGTTATAACGATAAACCTGAAAAGTCAAACATCGTGTCCATCAAACAACAAATGTAGATGCATTAACACTATTGTGAAGTACCTTATTCAGAAAGATCGTACTACCAAAATAAGTTATCGTCTAAGTTACCAGCCAACTATTGAATCCCTCTCCTACAAGACCATCATCCATCATTGATTTCTAAGTTGTCCAAGATAGATATACCAGTACTAACATCAGGCTCAAGGGTACAAATTGGTGGAAAGAGTTTGACTCTTCTATGTTTCAGCCGCATAGAAATTTGCCACTAACCCACATAAATAGGTTGTACCTCCAAAGAATGGATATGATAGACAGGGCGCTTCTCTGGATCCTTTGCTAATGTGAGAAGTTTTTGATGTATCAGGACATCCTCCACTCTGTCCATGTTAACATCAAGTCCATAACTGAAATTGAGCAAAAAATAAAGTTTTAAGTAGTTGCATGTCTTTTCCTATAACATAGAGGGCAAACCAAAAAGAAAACTATAATAAAATAGTTCAAATTTGAAAGTTTTACGTAGTTGCATGTCTTTTCCTATAACATAGAGGGCAAACCAAAAAGAGCACTACAATAAAATAGTTCAAATTCGTTAGGATACAGCACAAAGCTACTTAGACCAAAGTAATTCAATGTATACTCACAAATTTGCTAGAACTTGCAAGCATAACGTGAATCTATGTTTCTGGAAATAAAATAAGAACGACGCAGGGCATGCATCAGTTCGCAATCCAAAAATTTTCCACAAGTTCCAAATAAAACTACCGTTTGGCTAAGATTTCACACACTCAAAAACTGCTCCTTAGTCCACCATCCTCAAAACAACCAATTTCGTATACTTGCAGCCAAAAAATAAGTGACTCGTAAATTTCTCTAATCAGCATACCATCGAAAATGTTTCCTTCACTTGAGTTTACATACTGGAAAGAGAACTCAAAATTAAGTTTCCTAATAGTAACCCAGACCAACACATTCCACATCAAATATTGGTAGTAGCAACTCATGATCCATTTGACCATAGTACCTAGCCCAAAATGGAAAGCCAGTAGATAAAGCAAAGAAGCACACATAGTAACAGTTTTGAAAAATACTCCCACGCATTTGAACTCTCTCACAAAAATCAAACCAAAAAAAAAAGAACAAATGCATAAAAACACAAAGAGATGAAACCTAGGAGGCAAGCGATTGAAGTGAGCGTCGAGCTGCTCGCGAAACAAATCAGGATTAGAAACAGCGTCTTGGTGGCCGCTCTCTAGAAAGCGATTGTACACATCGTTCCTTACGTCGTAGTTGCTGAAACCGCCGAAGCTACGTGGCGGTGACGAGCTCTCTCCAACTCCTTCTGTCAAATCCATTTTGATTTCTCTTTTCCCCTACTACAAAACCGATGCTGCTGTTGTTTGTATAACCGATGCCATAATAGAAAGAGACGGGGGATCTTTGACTGTAGGTAGAATCTCCGAGGACAAAAAGGCAAATGGTTAAAATGGGAATTTTATAGTTGAAACAAGGTTAGTCTCGTCCTCTAAAGATCTGCAGCAGAAGAACACAGGAACAGGGATACTCTCTCTCTCTCTCTCACTCTCTAACTTGTAGAAGAAAGGAGGTGGAGGAAACTGTATTAAAATTTACAATGACAAGTCAGCCAGATCTACCGTACTATACTATATTATACTTATTTGTCTTTGAAAGCGTTTCTTCCTACCAGTTCCTGCATTCCAGGCAAAATGGATAGGATGGTTGCTTAATTTATTATTGCGTGAACTGAGGGAGAAATGGGTCCAAAATGACGAAAATGCCCTTCCCTTCTCAATTTCAATATGATTCAAGTTGTATGGGTAAAATAGGAGTTGCTGCTGTCGTCCCCCACAAGTCACGTGGCATGGTAATAGTATCCATCTGGTCTGTGAGTAGCTGGGCGGACAAGACCGGATAAGCGAGAAGTTATCGGAAGAACATTGCTGTCATTTTATGCCGAATGAAGTTATAGGATCATAGGCTGCTGGTCATATCAGATTTATTGTAGTAGTAGGTAAATTGCTCTAAAATTAATGGGTCAATTTTAAGTTAATTGGACTTCGGACTAAGCTAGGGTCCAATTTTTTCAGCCCAATCTAAGGATTGATTGATATAGGCAAAACAAAGTTGTTTTATTATTTAAAAAAAATATTTGGGCTCAAATCGGGCCTAGGCCTAAGTTAGCAGGGGTTTGGGTGATCCTGACTCTGACCCGGCCATTGCTATCCCTAAGTAAAAACTGAGTCTTTCTCAACAAGCTAGGCTATAATGGGTTAACTTGGAAAACAGTAAGCATGTATAGAAAGTTACGGGAATGAGCTGTCTTATTCAATTAACAATGAAGGTTTATAAAGCTGATACAATAACTGATAATGAAAAAAAATAACAACCCATGTTCAGCTATCCTAGAAACATGGTCAACGAGAGCTTAATGGATAAAAACAACCTACAAGCACGTATGCATGAACCTAAAAATGAGGCAACAAATAAACAAACTTATATTATCCAAGATCCCAATATAATAGCAACGCATAAAGCCACGTATGAAGCCACTTTGTTATCCTGAAGCAACGTTGCAACATTCCCTCCCTTAAACTAATCAGTATCAGTTTAAACTCGATTCTAAGCACATTCCCAGCATACTTTGAAGTTTGAAGAATGCATCAGTCTTCAATGGTGTAGTTATAATGTCTGTTATCTGCTCTTGTGTTTACCGATAAACCAACTCTATCATTAGAAAGATCCCTAAGAAAATGAAAACGCACGTCTATGTGCTTGCTGCGTCTATGCAAGACATGATTTTTTTGAGAGTTTGATGGTTGAACTGTTATCACAGAAGATAGTTATGGTTGTTTGTTGAACAAGACCCAAATGCACTAAGATTCTAAGTAGCCATATAGCTTGACAGGCACATGAGATTGCTGAGACAAACTCAGCTTCAGTTGTGGACAACATGACTATAGGTTGTTTTTTCGAACACCATGAGACGACACCTCCACTCAAGAGAAATACATACCTTGACGTGCTTGTTCTATCTTCCAAATCCCTTACATAATCACTGTAAGCGAAAGCATATAATTCAGGATCTCCTTCCTTTTTATAGAATATGCCAAGCTCAGTAGTTCCTCTTAAGTAACGAAGAACTCTTTTTGCAACTAATAAATGAAGTTCAGTTGGATGCTCCATAAAACAACTGATTAAACTAACCACAAACATAATATCTGGACGCATGGCAGACAAATACATTAAGCACCCAATAATATATTTGTATAACGTGTTGTTCACTCTCACTCCATTTGGATCTTTGGTCAATTTTGAACCAGGAACTATTATAGTGTTTACTGAATTGGAATTCCTCATTTCAAATCGATCTAATATATCCATGGCATATTTCTTTTGCCCCATGAATATACCATTTGCATGCTGTAATATTTCAAAACCAAGAAAATATCTCCTCATCCCTAAATCACTTATGTCAAATTCTTTCATCATTGAGCTCTTAAATTCAACAAACATGAGTTCATTATTCCCTGTATAAACAAGGTCATCAACGTAAAGACAAATAATCAAGATGGTACCTCCTTCTCCAGTTTTAATGAAAAGGGTATGCTCATAAGGACACTTTTGAAATCCTTGTTAGAGAAAGTAAGTCTCAATTATGTTGTACCATGCTCTAGGTGCTTGTTTGAGCCCATATAATCCTTTCTTTAATTTGCAGACATTTTGTTCATTTCTTGAATAAATCCTGGAGGTTGGTCAACATATACCTCCTCTATTAATTCTCCATGCAAAAAAGCTAATTTGACATCCAGCTGAAACAAAGTCCATCCTCTATTAGCTGCAAATGCACAAAGTAAACGAATAGTATGTAAACGAGCTACATGAGCAAATACCTCTTCATAGTCTATACCATACTCCTGTGAATGCCTCTTCGCCACAAGACGAGCTTTGTGTTTGTCTATCTCTCCATTTTCTTCGTATTTTATTTTGAAGATCCATTTTACCCCAATGCTTTTACTATTGATTGGAATATCAGTTAGCTCCCATGTGTAATTTTTCTTGATTGCTTCAAGATAAGCTTCTATTGCTTGTCTCCATTTCTTAGTCTGCAAAGCTTCAATGTAATTTGTTGGATCACTACTTGCATACATAGCTAAACAAGTTATGTTCTCTTCATCAGAGAGTCCCTCCCCACTCTCATACTCTCTAATCCAGTAAGGTGCCCTTCAAACCCTTTGTTGAGTTGATTGGGTCTCAGGTACATTGCTCTGGGTGGCATCCTGAGTGTTTTGATTTGAGTTGTCACCACCTAAAGTTAGAGGAACTATGACTACTACTTCGTCAAAATCTTTAGGTTCATTCTAGTGAGTCTCCTGGTTAGCAAGCTTTTGTGTATCATCTTCACATTTCTAGTACTCGTCCTCTTCAAAAATAACATCTCAGCTTATGATTACTTTTTTTAAAGTGGATTATACAAGCAGTAGGCTTTTGATTCTTCACTTACACCTAACAAAATGCATCTTTGACTTTTGTCTTGAAGCTTAGTTCTTATTTGATCAGGAACATGCACGTATGCTATGCACCCAAACACTCGAAAGTGAGCCATTGAAGGTTTTAATCCACTCCATGCTTCTTCTGCATTAGGATTTTGAACTGCAAAGGTAAGGCTCCTGTTCAAAACATAGACAATCCATTTTACAGCTTTTGGCCAAAACGTTTTAGGTACCTTCTTATCTGTTAGCATACATCGAACTAGATTCATAATAGTTTGATTTTTTCTCTCCGCAATGCCATTTTGTTGTGGGCTATATGCTGCTGTTAGTTGCCATTGAATGCCATGTTCTTCTCAAAAAGTAGTAAATTCTAGAGAATTAAACTCCCCACCTCGATCAGTTCTCAAGACTTTTATATGCTCCTCTGAATGTGTTTCCACCAAGCTTTTAAATTGTTAGAAAAGGCCAAATGTCTCTGATTTTTCTGCTAAAAAATACACCCATGTTTTTCGGCTTAAGTCATTAGTGAATGTGAGCAAATAATGCTTATTGCCATTTGACATAGGCTGGATTGGCCCGCAGAGATCAGCATGGATCAATTCCAAAATCTTGAAAGCTCTCCACGTACTCTTCATTGGAAATGACTTCCTTGATTGCTTGCCCACTAAACAACTTTCACAGGACTTTGAAGGAGCCTAAAATTGTGGTAAGCCTCGCACCTTGCTTTTATCTTGCAGAATTTTGAGTCCTCCAAAGCTTAAATGACCGTTCCGTCGATTCCATAGCATTGAAGTATCATCAGTTTTGGTGTTTAGGCAGGCTTCTTCTTGTGGTTGAGGTTGAACCGTCAATGAAAATATTATGTTGGAGGTTATTGATGACTCTATGATCAATCCTTTTGAGGGATGGTAAATCTTACATGTATCTTGTTGAATCACGATGGCAAGCCACTTTTCTTGTAGTTGACCCATACTAAGTAGACTGTTTTTCAAGTATGGTACATACAAAACTCCTGTGATAACTTGTATAATATTGTTGAATCGAAGCCTCACATTTACCTTGCCTTTGACGTCCAAGCTGAAGTTGTTTCCAAGTTTGATTGATTCTGTAAAAGTATTATCTAAAGAGAGAAATAATTATTTCTTCCCAGTCATATGGTTACTGCAACCTGAATCTAAGAACCATATTTCACCATTGTCTTTTGCTTGCATATCAACTTGAGATATCAACAATATCTCTTCAGATGTTTTTTGCATAATTGGCTTTGTTTGATTGTACCCCTTTGTTCCCTATTAGGACATTCAACTCGAAAATGGCCATAGTCATGACAGTAAACGCATTCCACTTGAGATTTGTCAAAGTTATATCTTCCTCGCCCGCGTCCCCTGTCACGAAAGCCACCTCGACCTCGACCTTTTCCACCAACATTATCATTAGTTGTAACTTTGAGAGTTTGCTCTTTGATAATGATATGTCCTTTCATCCGTTGTTCATGGACTAGTAAATTGCTTTGCAGCTCATCAATGGATAGAACATCCAGATCATTGG
>JANIMX020000046.1:964700-977393 GCA_024582655.2 Erythroxylum kunthianum
CAAGGACAAGGGGACACCCGTCTAAGGCCACACTTAAAAAAAAAATATCTATTAAGAATTTGTTTTTATAAAAAATAAAATACATCCATTTTTATTTAAAAAGTTATATAAGCCTATTTTCATAAAAACTAATATTTTAAAAAAAATTAGCCGGAGCACATAAAACATAAGGACGGGGCCTGCCTTCAGAAGAACCCTAATAAGTAGGCTTATGACAGTGATAGCTTATTCGAGTATCTATCAAACTGAGCACAATATTCTAATACTGATCCCTCTTGTTTTAGTTCATTCAAGTCACCGATAGGGTCCTCGAATATATCCTCATTAAAGCTCTGTCTCAACATGGTTAAAAATTCTTCACATTTCATCATTTCTCCTTCCTTCTGGTTTTTTTTATCATTAGTTGGCACCACTCTTGGGCTACACCTTCCATGTGCAAAGAAGCTACCCTCGTCTTCGGTTCTTCTAGTGTGTGGTCAATCATGAAGAGTTGTTCACATCTATAGATCCAGCTCCTCACCCCGGTTCCATCGAACGTCAGAAAGTTGATTTTGCTTAATTTAGTTAGCATGGTGTAGTTTCCACCATCTCCCAGATTTCTTGTGTTGACTTCGATATCTTCTCTTCCCATCTTTTACATGAGTTGTTGAAACATTGACTTGATGTCGTTGTATCTCTTTTTCATTCCTCATTTTGGGCTTTCAGTAGATTCTTCATTCCTCCTTCCACGCGGCGCACCTCTGCTCTTCTCGTGTTTTCCACCATCGTGCCTTGATGAAAGGGTTATGATACAGTACCCTCAGTTGTCAGGGCATTTTTTTTCCGGGAATGTGGGGAGAGTAGAGATATGTTTGAATTATTAGTATGTTATATAATGAACGCGTGTATCTTCGTCATAATATTCATCATTTCCACAGTTTCTAATTGGAAATTTGTTGCAACAGTGGTTATTGTCCTATAACCTACCTGAGGTTCAGAGTCAGTAATTACGTCTTTTAAAATAACCAACCGACCACATTATGCTATTTTCAGCTAACAAACAATATGGGCATTACTGTGCAACCTTCTTCAAGAGACTCAGACTGGGTTTGGGGTAGCTTCTGGCACTACTGAAAAAAGTTTGTCGAGAAAAGAGAGCGCACTGAGACTTGCAAAATAAGTATACTTATTTTCCAAGGCTATTAACTTCAAAAGCTACTTGTAAAGGTACACAAGAGACTGGGAATATGATCCAACCAACCCATCAAATCCTCGTAGACCGCTTCACATTTCACAGTTGACTGACCTAAAGGGTTACATAGTTAAGTGTAGAGAAGGGACTCTAAGCAATTACATTTTAACAACCTTTACCTGCAATAAGTACAAATAGCGAGATGTACAAAGGCCTATCAGGATTGAATTAATTGCTGTGTGTAGAATACCAGTTGTTTTTTTCTTTTTTCCACCAAACGAAGTCTTTAAACCCTCTGGCCGAAGTTCGGGTAGCTAGGGACAGGCTGCCCATTGTTGGGAGACGACTGAGGCTGCTGCTGCTGCTGCGTTGGGCGACTACCAAAGGGAGGTAAAGGCAGCTGATGATGAGATGACAATTGAGGAGCCAAGCCTCGATGAAAAGGGTTTCCATTGGCAGCTGCAACTTGGCCTGTTGCTATCTTAAGTCGCTGCACTTCTTCCCTTAATGCTTCATTCAAATCTGCACAAAAAGCAAAATGGTCATTTGTGTCTTAAATCCTCACCATTTTAATTTATTGTAGGATAGAAGGTCAACGTGTTTTAATTTTACAGCATTACAAACTCATATGGAGACAGATTTGAGTTTACTTTGAATCTACAATGTAAAACTGTCCATCAAGCCATAGTGGCTAGTGATGATGCATGTAAGTGAAACAAAATTTTGAAAACAAGTGAATGATTTATGTGGAGCATCTAAGATCTAAATTTTGAATATCAACCTGCAATTACTTCACTAACGCTCCTAGATGCTCCTGTTAAAAAATGAAATGATTGTTCATACCATCTCTAAGTTGTGCTTGCTGCTCCATAGCTTGTAATCTCAGTTTCAGCTCCTTATTTTCAGTAGTTAGCCCAGTGGTATCTCTCTGCATCAACAAGAACAAGTAAATGCATCAATTTAAATTCCCATTGTTAAGACCACCTTATTATACTTGTTAGATATTTACAAATATATAAATTTTGGACCATGTTACCCCATCTCTAAATTATGGAATGCTAGCCAGGTGGCAAGCAATGCAAGAGAACTTAAACTTTATAAATGAAACAAAAGAGAGCCAACCACAAACATTAATTTGTTAGGATGAGGAATGAGAATTGAAGTGACAACAAGGTCTGAATATTACTTTATGCTAAGTTTTCCTTATTTAATAGAGAATAATAATAAGTTAAATATGTTGTCCTAGTTTGTTTAGGACTTAAGATCATTTAAAAATAAAAAATCCCTAATAAAATAAAATTCAATTTTGGATATTGTAAAAACCTTTCTTACTAGAATAAGAATTCTAAGAAATTCTGTGTGTACTCAACCCTTCAAGAATAAATTATCCTGAATTTTTATATAACTTGAGTTTTCAATTAGAAGTTGTAATGCTTTCTTGTAAGTTTAATTCTTAGAGCCAAATTATTAGTTCACTACCCTCCATTACTTGTTTACTTCACCAAATTCCAGCAATTCTAACCTAAAGTTTAACAACCAAAATCTTAAAACTCTAGCCTAAACTTCCATCAATTAGAGCATAAAAATTCAGCTATACCCAAAATTTGAAATTCCAGCATTCCAAGCTGAGATCGAGACTTGAAACTTGATACTCTAACAATATAATATCAGTCATATTTCCTAATTTTTAGTGAGTTACAGCTACTAGTTAATATTTCTTCTATTTGTCCTATATCAATTTGATCAATTTGATATCAGAGCTTTGATTCACAATAACAACAAGAAGCAGAAGGGCATATAGAAGAATACTCAACAACTAAGAGCGAGATGAAATACTTTTTATAGAAAGATTGAACCTTAATGACTCTCGATCACAAGATGCTCCAAGAACTAGTCCAGAAAACAACATCAGCAGCAAACTACACTTGATGTTGAGGGTGGAGAAAGTGAAATCAGAGATGAAGAGGCTGAAACTAATCAATGGTGAGTGGGATTAGGAAATCACTCCCTACTGAAAGATTCAAGACAAAGAAACCAGCCAGTAACAATTGGAGAGCGCATGCAAGACCTTAGGGATCATGATAGAGCTAAAACACATAAGGTACTTAAAAGATATTACAAAAGAAAGTTCATGTTGAGGCCCCTGATTTTGCAAGAAATATGAATCCACACTTGTTTTTGGACTGGACAGCAGCAATGGAGGACTTCCTTGACTAGTACATGTCAAAAGATCAAAAAGTCCGATTTGCAAAGATGAAGATAACTGGACAAGCTAAAATTTGGTGGAAATCAATAGAGGATAGACTTTAGAAAAAGGTCAGCTACCAATTGTTAATTGGGAAGAGATAAGCTGAAGTTATCGGGAATTTTTTTACCATTTCATTATTAAGAAGATATCCACGATCAACTCACAACACTAAAACAAGGGATTATTTCATAATGGAGTACACTAAAATATTTTATGAACTTTTTATGCAATTTTAAGGAATGGAGTTCGAATGACAACTTATATCTCACTACAAAAATGGCTTAAGGGTAGAAATTCGCAAGGAGCTGACAAATGAAACAGATTTACAGCCTTGAAAATGCATATCACTTCGCTTTAAGAGCGGAACAATACCTAGGACAACTAACAAAAAAGTTTTAAAGTCAAGTTGGGGAATTTGGTATGAAGTGAACTACGATGGTGCAAAATTTAGCACCTAATGCATCAAAATATGCACATAGAACAACTACAAAGCTTCTCAAGGAGCTGAACCTAAAGGCAAAGCCATAGCTAAGACTAGGACAAAAGGAGGCAACCGTGACAAGAAGAGTTTCTGACGCAATGGAAGGGGCCACTTTGCTTATGAATGCACTAAACAAATAGGCTTAGCAAAGAAGCCCAAGCCTGACCTAACTAATCCAGCCCAGTCCGAAGTCAGCAAGCTCAACCCAAGTTAATCGCGCTGCAGGTTGAGCTCGAGCTTTTTTTCTAAATGTTGGGATTCAAACTGAACCCAAGCTCAAGCTTGAAGGCCCAGGCCTACCAGAAACCCCAATTATATATATAAGTGAAAGTAAAAACCCTAGTCGTTGCCTTCATCCTCTCTTTTATCGCTTGCTTCTCTTCTACCGTTGTCTTTTTCTTAATAGTTTTTCCTCACTTCTCTCTCTACATTGCTCTTAGTACAGTTTCAAAGAGTGAAGAAAGTAGAACAAATTCAAGAGGGGAAAACTTTTGAACCATTCTTTGACTATGCCATCCTCCCACGACCCATAATCAAGCAAAACATATGGTTACCCCACTGAGAAAGGGAATAGTACCAACTTCAATTACGGTGGTTGGGGTATTAAAGGCAATGAAGAATGTTTTTCAAAGTAAAATATACTTTCTTATTGGAACTTGTCGGTAACTAATGGTGAATGGGAATCGAGGAAAAAGGTCAACTAAAAATGTCGACCAGACAACAATGGAGTAATGACAGAGGCAAATTAACATAATTGAATGGAGGATGACTAATGGTGACTAACAACAAAAAACAAGATGCAACTGAGGAGGCTTCAAGGGTCGAGTTCCCGGAGGGTGGGATGGGTCAAGTTTTGAGATTTGATAGGTTAGGTTGGATTTCAGGCAGTCAAAACCTGATAGAGCTTGGGCTCGGTTGGCATGAGCAAGCTTGATCGGGCTTCAGACTAGGCTCGGGCCCTGTCCTAAGAAGGACGGACCACCAGGTCGGGTCACATTCCTACTAACAAAGGTTTGCACATGATGGAAGAAGAAGAGGAAAAATCTAATGCATATGTGTGTGAACACAAAGTTGGAGAGGAGTTGGAAGAAGACTCTAGTGAGACGCATACTTACGACACATAAGGTGAAAGAACAAAAAAAATGGCTTAACACTGCTAGTTTCTTTACTTAAGTTAGGTGTGGAGATAAAGTATGTAAGCTTATCATTGATGAAGAAAGTAGCAAGAATGTGGCATCGACTTTCAGAGAAACATCCACATCCCTACAAAATTACTTGGGTGGATGATAGTATTATACCAATTGCTTGAAGTTGTTTAATGTCTTTCAAATTAAGAATATATGAATACTTGGTGTGATGTTATTCCTATGAAAGTATCTCAAATTTTACTTGGTCAACATTGGCTTTATGATTGTGATGTGCAACATTTTGAAAAAGCTAACAATTATTAGTTTATGTTTCATAGAAAGAAAATAATTTTGAAGCCTATGAAGAATGTAGAGAAACAAAGAGAAAGTAACAAAACAGCCATAAATGCCAAGAAAAAGCCTCTTAATATCCTTAAGGAGAGAGAATTTGAAGTTATTAAGAAGGAAAAAGGGATTGTGTTTGCAATATTGGTGAGGGAAGTAACAAAAACAGCACCTAAAACACCCCTTATCCTATCCAAAGAAGTGGGTGAATTGTTGGCTAATTTTTCAGACCTTATACTAAATGATTTACCTAACGAGATATTCAGCATGCTATCGACTTAATCCCTAGATCTAGTTTATCAAATTTTCCAGCCTATTGCTTAAACCCTATTAAGAATGAAGAGTTGAAGAGACAAGTAGAGGAGTTGCTGAAAAAAAAATTATTCAAGAAAGTCCAAGTCCGTGTGCAGTTACAGCATTATTAACTCCTAAAAAAGATAGAAGTTGGTGAATGTGCATTGATTGTTGAGCGATAAACAAGATCACGAAAAGGTGTAGGTTTTCGATTTCTCGCCTTGACATGTTAAACTTGTTGACTAGAACTACTATCTTTACTGAGATAGACTTATGAAGCGAGTACCATCAAATCAAAATCAGACCTAAGGATGAATGGAAAATTGACACTTGAGAATAATGAGGAGCTTTATGAATGGTTGGTGATGCCATTTGGACCCACAAATACACCTAGCACTTTTATGAGAGTGATGAATGAAGTGATTCAACCATTTTAAGCAGATTTTGTGTTATTTTGATGTTATATTAATATACAGCAAGACTAAAGAAGACCACCTATTCTTTACTTTATATCAACTTAAAGAAGTGTTCTTTTATGCAGAATTAATAAACCACAAACTTTAATTTGGAAGAGTAAAGAATGGGAATTGAAATGACAATAAGGGCAACAAAGACTGAAAATTACTTCCCGCTAAGTTTTCCTTATTAGATAGGGAATAATAGTAAGATATATATATTGTTCTAATTTGTTTAGGATTTAAGCTTATTTAAAAATAAGTAATCCCTATTAGAATAAGATTAAATTTTGGATACTTTAGAAACCTTTCTTACTAGAACAAAGATTCTAAGAACTTCTATAAATAAATGTACTCAACCCTTCAAGAATAAGCTATCTTTAATTTTTTTTATAACTTGAGTTTTCAATTAGAAGGTGTGATACTTTCTTTTGAGAGTGATTCTTAAAACTTAGGAGTTATTCTTATTTCCCTACCCTCCATTACTTGTTCACCTCACTAAATTCCAACAATTAACCTAAACTTCCAGCAACCAAAATCCTAAAACTCTAGCCTAAATTTCCACCAATTAAACCATAAAAATCCAGCTATACCCAAATATGAAATTCCAGCATTCCAATCTGAAATCCAGACCTGAAACTTGATATTCCAGTGGCCTAATATCAGCTATATTTTCTAATTTTTGGCAAGTTTTAGCTCCTGGTTAATATTTCTTCTATTTGTCCCACATCACATACAACTACAAGCCACTAAATTCTTAATTATGTAGGCATGACATGAAATACATACAAATAACCACTTGTAAAACTCTTGGTGTTATATATTGAACAGATATAGCATAACATATAGCCACTTTCCCGGAAAATGTTGTTCATATAAAGCAAGTTGAAATATGTTCGCAAAACTCTATCTCACATATAAAGACATTATATATGATAGCATTTCAGTGACATATGCATGGTTATGCAAACTCTAGCCCTTGTTTGTAGAATAAGCACAGAGAAGAAGATATGAATTTGCCATAATCTGCATGAGTAGCATATATGCAGTTAATGAGGATAGGCATCATCATGCAACAAGTCTTGGCACAAACTTGCACCAATTTGAGAACATAAGGCCAACTTACATTCAATAAAAGCTCAAATATTAGATATCTATCACAGATATTGCAGACATATGTAAACCATTCAAGCTAGTTTAGAACATAGTGAGCTAACATTATAATTCCCTCAAAACAACCAAGACACAATTAATAGTAGAATTAAATATGATGTGCATACAATGCTTAGAAAACTTTTTTGAATGACTTGAATATACTCAATCATTTTCCACTTTTGCTAAAATGAAAATCTTCACGTGGAACTATATCCACCACAAATTCCATCCATGCAAGCATGGAGGGCCCTCATCACTGAAGCAACCTTTTAAAACTATTCTATCTTGCATCAGATAGAATGCATGTTGAAAGTTAGTGAAAAGCATATAGGACCACCAATTTGGCAGATCTATCAAGGAACTAGACCTCCATAGGATCAAGTTCTGGGCAAATCATGACAGATTAAAGTATTTGTCAAGTTTGAGAATAAGTTCTATATTTGAACTCTCTGCAACCAATTACTTGTTGTATATATACCAATGAAAGGCATCTAAAGATTTCATTTTTTTATATAGATCAAACTCAAAGTTTTAATACATCCCATAGCCAAGGTTGAAAACAGTAAAGTAGCAATTTAAAGCAGCAATAAAAGTTGATACTAGCACTTATACAGAGATCAATTTCATAAGCATCCACCTTAGAGGCAAGGTTTCATAGAAGAAATCAAGGCACCTTCAAGATATGCAATACTGAAAATTTCACAAACATAACTATCTTTGATATACTAGAGCTGGGAATCACATGAAAGAGAACAGGTTGCTCGTTGCAACAGAACCATATAACTCATAAACGATCACAGATCCGATATTCATGAGCTCAAGTTTCAACAAACTCTTACATGTAGCCATTTAGTCAGTAACAGGCACTCCATCCTGTACGGTCAAACTACCCAGGAACATATCTAATTTTGAAATGAAACAATCTAAAAACTTTGCTTTGTTTAGAAAGAAAGAATAAACTATCAAAGAAAAAAATCAACATACACGGACAGATTCTATTGAAAAATAACAAACCATCGCAGAACAGGGAAGCACAATAAGTAGAAGAACATAAAAGGAATCCAAAATATACCTGCAACATAGTAACTTGAGCAGAGAGTGTAGTAGCTTCAGTCTGAAGTGTCTGCACCTTCCTCTCCAGCTCACTTGTATATCTTATTTTCCTCTCCTTAGATCGAGCTGCAGATTGCCTATTAGCAAGAATCCTACAAGGAAAAAAGAAGAAGCATATGATATAAGAATCCCCTAAAAATGCTAGCCTTCAATATATTGACCCAATTCTAAAAAGAATCATATTCATTCAAGGAAAGGCAAAAAGGCCACACCTTTTAGCTCTCTTGGGATCCATCAAAGCGAGCTCAGCCAGTTTATCAGGAGCCATAGCTTTCTTGACACCGTCACCCATAACAGAGTCAACTTCAAACGACGTGGTGATAGAGCCGTCCATGGAATTGCTATGCCTATGAAACACTCTCTTCTCTCCCACAGCCGTCGCTCCGGTGGGAGTCATTTTTCCGCCGTCAGCCAGGCTGTCGAAGAAGCTGGAGTCAACGGATAAGCTGCGGAAATGAGCGATGGGTTTGAGCTTGCCGTTGGACGTTGAGTCGTCGGAGACAGAGGGCGAATCAAGGGCCATGGGAGCACCACCACGTGGAGGGGTGGGAGTGGGGAGGTCAAAGGAGGAGAGATCAAGATCGGAGGGGTCGAAGAGGAGGAGGTCGTCGAAGCGGAAAGCGGTGTCAGAGTGGGCCCGGCGGTGAAGGGACCCACGCAATGGTGGTGTATCAGACATCTGCTCTATGTCCGCCGTCATCGGCCGCTTACCGGAGTAATTGGAAGGATCCATTTTTCTTCTTTCTGAGTCGGTGACGGTGGTTGGAAGTGGGGTGTAGTGTCGTGGAGGTTAAGTTAGGTGGATGGATTTTAATGATTAAGCATTTGAGCATTCACTCAGGGTCGCACTGGTTTATTACTTCACTAACTCTGAGTGATTTTTAATTTTTTATTATTTTTAGGAACGAATTTATAATCAACATCACACAAATGAATTTATTCGTTTTTAACCACTTTTTCATAAAAAAAAATTATAACCACTTAAATAAATTTATTACAAATATAAACAATTTTTATATAAAATATCTAAACTACTCTTAAAATAAAAATTAAAAAATCAAATTTAATCGTCCGGTTAAATCCAAAATTGGGTTTAATCTCATCGGGTTTTATTGAGTCATCCTTAGAAATCGTCTTCTTCATTTAGATTAAACTCAAAATCAGGTTTAATCTCATCGAATTTTATTGGGTCATTCCCATAAATCGTCTTCTTCGTTCAGATCTCATTAGATTTAAATATCATCGGGTTTAATTTCATCGGGTTTCATTGGATCATCCTCAAATATCGTCTTCTTCTTTCAGATTAAACCCGGAATCATGTTTTATTAGATCATCCCCTACGAAACCTGAAATCATCTTCTTCGTTTCATCGTACAAAGTTTCTTATCATTTGGAGCATACCGTTGTAATGAATAAAGAATTGATGAAGAAGCTTCAATAGAGATCCTATGTGCGATTGATATAGAAGCTTGAAGGACTCAAGATGTAAAAACCTTAAATGTAGGAAGAAATAATACTAAATGAGACGTTGTAAAATGGGAAGAGACAGTAATAATAGAAGACAAATGTAATCGTAAATGAACATAAGAACAATATGAGTTCTTTAATTTTCATTTTTTTATTTAAAGGGTAGTTTAGGCATCTTAAATAAAAATTGTGTATAAGTGTAATAAGTTTGTTTGAGCGACTATAAACATTTTTTCACCAAAATGTGACTAAAAACGAATTTTAAATTTAAGATGTTATATTTAGCAATTTTCACTTATTATTATTTGATATCTAATAAGCTTGTTTTGGTTAAAAAATAACACTTTTTACGTTTTAAATCTAGAATTCTGGATTATTAATTTGAGAATAAACTACTAATTTAAAGGGAGATATACCAATTTGTTTATTTCACTTGGATTTTAAAAATAATAAATTCATATTAAATAAATTTAGGTTCTGAAAGGTTCATCTGTAGTGCCAACAATTCTGATAAATAAAATGTGAGAATTGGCTCAAGAATCGATCAACGGTGGTGGCTTCAACAATGAAGGTGTATGACTTTGATTTTGGTAGGCTGCGCATGCATCACGCACAGATTTAGTAGGCACATGGCTGTTGCATCAAGTGTGAAGGTACTTGATTTTCGGCGGCTGCAAATCTTGAAGACCAACGTTGTGTTTTGTTTCATTTGTAGAGTGGCTCTCTATATATAGAGAGAGCCTTATATGTGGTCAGAGTGGAATAGAAAAGAGTGAAAACGAGAGGCAATAGTGTTATGTATCTGAGGTGTGTGAGTTATACAGAATATTATTCAGTCAATAAATCCATTCCTCCCGTGGAAGTAGGCAATACTTGGCCGAACCACGTAAAATTGCTGTGTTTTAGTTGTTTGTATTGTTTCTGAGATCCTACAATTGGTATCAGAGACAGAGGAGTCCGAAATAATACCTGTTCGTATTTTCTGAAAATATTGTCAAACACAAAAGTTGTTCGTTTCATCATTTTGAAGGTACCATCAGATAGTACTCGTCGAGCTGAGTCCAACGGTACAAAAACGAAAATTTTCTGACGTCGGAGATTCCTGCACGCGCCATCACTTGAACCGCGACTGGGCTTCACTCTCGCCACGCGCCACACGTGTGTCTGAAGGTTGAAGACGTGTGGGACCACGCACGCTCGTGTCGTGCACGCGCTAGACGCCTTCTGCTTTCGCCATGTCATCCGGCCTGTCCTAGTTATCAACCACCTCAACTGACACATCAACACATCTGTCCAGTCAGCGCCACGTCATCTGCCACCTCACCTGCCACATCAGCATATTCTGACCAGTCATTCTGTCACGTCAGCAAAATCTGTCCAGTCAGCAGTGCCATATTAGCAGAATCTGCCCCGTCAGCAGCGCAATCAGTTGCCACGTCAACATATTGG
Organism: Erythroxylum kunthianum; assembly: GCA_024582655.2. Classification (NCBI taxonomy): domain Eukaryota; kingdom Viridiplantae; phylum Streptophyta; class Magnoliopsida; order Malpighiales; family Erythroxylaceae; genus Erythroxylum; species Erythroxylum kunthianum. The sequence goes on from JANIMX020000046.1 coordinate 976,006, forward strand.
TTTTTTAGCCAATTCAGTACATTTGTAACCCGTTTTTGGCCCAGTCAGACTTGTTCCTTAGGTTTTCGACCATTCCGGGCAACCGTGCTATCAGTTTTCGCAAATTCTGCTCCTAAAATATAATTTCTATTTTAGTTGAGTTTTGAAGCACGATGAGCGGTTCAAAAGATGTTGAAAAACAACCTGAGGATCAACCCTCGACTTCCACCAGTAGTTCTTGGCAAAGAAGCTCTATGTCTAACGCCAAGTTTGATATTGAAAAGTTTGATGGTACAAATAACTCCGGCATGTGGTAATGCAAAGTTCTAGATCTGTTATTTTGCGAAGGATCAGATATTGCACTGGGATCCAAACTAGTAAATATTTCTGATGAAGATTGGGCATTTGTGAACCTTCAAGCCTGTGGTACTATCCGGTTGTACCTTGCTAAGGATCAGAAATATTTTTTCATGAAGGAAACTATGGCTTTTACTCTCTGGAACAAGCTGGAAGATAAGTACATGACAAAGAATGTAGAGAATCGACTCTACATGAAGAAGAAACTTTTCATATTTCAGTACAAGAGAGGTACGCCTATGATTGAGCATCTAGATAATTTCAATAAAATCTTAGTCGATCTGCAAAATTTAGATGTTTAGATTATCGATGAAGATAAGGCGTTGCTGTTGTTAAATTCTCTGTCTGAAAACTATGATTATTTAACTACCACACTGTTATATGGAAAAGATGAGGAGGTTAAATTCATAGATGTATCAAATGCTTTGATAAATAATGAGTATCGAAAGAAGGATCAGAAAGATTCTAGAGACTCTACATCAGAAGCATTAACCATTACCCGAGACAGAGAAGATAAGAGAAAAACGGGCAGATCAAATTGGTGAACTAGATCTCGCTCAAATTCGAAAGGAGAATCTAAACGCCTGACAAAAGATGAATGTGCCTATTGTCACCAGAAAGGGCATTGGAAGAAAGATTGTCCGAACAAGGAAAAATCTGCTGCAAATGTTGAAAAGGACATTGACGATAAAGAAGACTCAGCATTTTCAGTTTCACCTGGAGACATCCATTTAGACAAATGGATCCTTGATTTCGACTGTTCTTATCATATGTGTCCAAACAGACAATGGTTCACAAGCTTTGAAGAGTTTGATGGAGGAGTTGTACTAATGGGCAACGACAATACCTACCAAACAAAAGGGGTAGGACATGTTCGCCTAAAAATGCATGATGGTACAACCAGACAAATAACGGACATGAGATATGTCCCAGATCTGAAAAAGAACCTCATTTCATTGGGGGTCTTAGACACCAGCGGTTACAAGGTGACCATAGAAGGTGGAGTCTTGAAAGTTGTACGAGGAGCATTTTTGGCCATGAAAGGTACTCGA
>JANIMX020000046.1:1122607-1134984 GCA_024582655.2 Erythroxylum kunthianum
AGAAAACAGCCCGTTGGCACTGCCGCAGTGCAGTTTCGGCGAGAAAACAGCTCGTTGGCACTGCCGCAGTGCAGTTTCGGCGGGAAACTGAACCACAGCCAATCCTTTCTACCCTATTCATTGACCAATTCTTGATTAATCCTTTTATGACAATTTTGTTCTTTCGAATTCAGCTTGCTTTGCTTTGTTGGATAGTCACTTTCGTAGTTAATTTCAGGTAAGTATACTCAAACGTGTTCTTGAAGAGGTTGACAAAGTGATGCATGATTTTAAAGGCACACTCTACAAGTCAATGGAAGATCCACAAATAGATCTGACAAGTGTAAGTTTTTGAGTCCAATGTAAGGCGACCAGATGTTTATGTTTCTCTTTCATATTTGCAGCAGTGATATCGATTGCTGTCTTAGTGTACCTTGTAAAATCAAAATTGTAATACTTCGTCACATTTCTCCTACTTGCTCCCTTGGTCACTTTAACACCTTTCTTTAGAGAGAGACATTCTTATGTTAAAAAACTTCATGTGAGCGATCAGGAATCACTTCATAAGTTATTCATTATACTCTTGTTTGGATGATTGTAACTTTTTATCCAGATAAGCCAAATGCCTCTACAAGAGATCCATTTGAGCAGGAATGGGATTGACAGTTGTAAAAGTGATATTTGACTCTTTCTCTTTGTTGATTTCACAGATGAATAGCTTTTTCTTGAGAGCTCTTAACCCCTCTCTCCCCTGTTTTTCATTTTTTGTGTGACATTATTCCTGTTGATGAAATGAATAAGCCTGAACTTTTAATCTTTAGACTAATGCTTGGGCTACTTATTGCAAGATGAGATGATAATGGGGGCTTTCTCCAATGATTTTCTTCAGCTTGATGTGCAACATGTGCAAGTCTTACCCTCAAATTTAGCATTTGGGTTAACTCATTTCTATATGATTTTCATACCTTATTTAAAGATTCTTTATTAAGGTTTGATGAAGTAGCTTAGGAAAAATGACTAGAAACATTTTGAATCTCTGGCTTAGCTTATATGTTTTCTTATATATAACCTTGGTATGAACTTAGCGTCGAGTTTTTTATTTTGTGACTTCTAAAGAACTGGGAAGATGAATGCCATTTGTAAAATCTAACTTCTGAAGTACAGAAATAAAGAGTGGTTTTATCATCAGTGCTAGACTCATCTTCGGAAGTTAGTGACAACTTTGGATCTTGAGCATCATATCATTTTGCACTTGATCATTGTCCTATGGACTGTATTAGATGTTTGTTCAGCAGTCATTGGTGGAAGTCAAGGATTCTTATTATTATCCTGGTTTCCAATAGTAGTTGGACTTTTTAAGTTGTGTTAATTTCTGTTGGTTTGGTTGGGTGATGCACTAGGAAGCAAAAGGACCATATCTGTCAATAGTACTTCTATCCACTTGATTGATTATCCTATTAATTTATGGTTTACTATCTTCCTATATTGTACCTTGTAATTGACCTTTCTATCATTCATTTAGCTTGAGAACACGGTGCGGCTGTTGTTGGAGCTGGAACCCGATTCTGATCCCGTGTGGCATTATTTAAACGTACAGGTAGTGAATCCTGAACCATGCAATTTACTGAAGATTGTGTTATTAAATGGTATTAGGTTTGAAGGCTAATAATTGGGATCTGATTCACAATTACGCTCACCTGGAGTGATCTAATTAGACACAGAGATCTTAGATTTGGTATTTATTAAAGAGAGAAGAGAGGTACTTTTCGAACCTCACCATCCCACTTGCCATTACTTCAATGTTATTGATTGTGGAAGCTTTACATCACAAAGGATAAGTTCATCTGTGTATGGGTAAAAATTGCACAGAAAACCACTAGCTATTTAGCTAGAATTAGCTATACTTTGACCTTAAAAGGTATAAATAAGAAGTGAACAGAAAAAGGATAGATAAAAAGGCATGCTTAAGCCTCCAGAGAACAAGAATATTTATAAATCAGAAATATTTCCTTTCTTTCGGCCGCATCAAATGCATGAAACCAATTTGATGAACAGGCTTCTTTGATGAAATCAAGAGACTGACTTTGCTTCTTAAAATTTGGTATGTGGGTTGAGGCCTAGGAGCGTTGAAATATGGGTGGGGAAGAGACACAAGTAGAGTTTTTACTTTTATAATAATCAAGTCTGATATTTCTAGACTTTGTTTTGCCCTTTTGAGTCTGAATTTATCATTTTCTTAAATATCAGATTCTAGGTCTCTGCATAATTAATTTGGTAGCTTCCCCTCTGCTGCAGTTGTCCCTGAAAAATTTCATAGTCGCCAGTTGCTTCACTATATAAGGGACCCATCTTGAAATTTAATCATGATTCAAATATCAAATTACCCCCTATTCTTCACTTTACTTCAAATTGGTCCTTTATATTTAGAAGTAAACAAATAAACCCTGATAGTTCTATTTTATGTATTCAAAGCTAATTTACCCTACAATTTCTGACTTGAATTGTTGAAGTCAGATAAAAAATGCCACTCAGCTCAAAATATGCCAACCTGGGAGATAATACAGCATGCAGACAAGTGTTTAGTCTTACTATTCGTGTACTATTTCTGTATATTTTAGGCTAAATTATATTTCTTTTTTCTCTAATATCAAAGTGTCCGCCTAATCAAATTTTTAGTTGATTGGATTAAATTGCAGATTATGCAAACTATTAGGTGTTATTTGCTTATTATTGGCATGCATCATTCCTTCCATCAAGAGTTATCAACATGAGAAACCTAGTAGGATGATGATTGTATCAATAATAAAAGTATTAGGATAATAAGGTGCCTAAACAAAGATAGTGTCACAGTGAGTCAACTTGGTACTCAAATTTTATATCTTTGGCAGAATCACAGAATTCGAGGATTTCTCGAAAAATGCACGTCAGATCATGAAGCTAGAATGGAAACTTTGCTTAACGAAATGCGCGAAAAAGCACTTTCTGATGCAAGATGGAGGCAAATTCAACAAAGTCTAAATCAACTAGTAAGCACAAATTTTTAATTAATTGTTATTGTTTACATATGTATGCACTACCAATGGATTTATACTGGATAATGATTTTACCTTACTTTCACTGCTCAGTCAGATAATGGAGATCTTCGTCGTATAGAAAGCGATGCTCTCACACTAGATTCACAGTTAATAGAGTTGACAGGTGAAGAAGTTGATGCCCTTCGAGGGAAGTACATCCGGAGATTAACTGCCGTACTTGTCCATCACATACCAGTCTTTTGGAAAGTGGCACTTTCTGTTTTCAGTGGTAAATTTGCAAAGGTACTTTATGCTGTGTTTATCTTAGTTATTGAACTTGCAAAAGGGAGACTTTATTATGTTATCAGGTATCTCCAACGATTGGCATTTTAAGTAGGTTTGGACAGATCACTTTAAGCTGTATAAATGTCTTTTCCATGATTGATTATTCATATTTCTAACTTATCTGGTCAGTTAGTTCTAGCACGCATAATTACATTCCATGTTCCTCTAGATGTGCTGAACGGCTAGGGGTTAACTGAAGTTCTTTACTTTGAAATGTTGGCAATTAAGAAATTGATTTCCTTGCTCTTGTTTAACCTCTCAATAAGTACAATGGCTGCCTCTTCTCCAAGTTATGGACCTTCTTACCATATTGTTTTTGTTCCTTTTAAATTAATCTCTGATCTATTGTTTTATGATGTAAATTGTTATAAAGTTTTCTGGATTATATTATTCCACAAGACCTAGTCTTGTTCTAGGAAGGGATTCTATGAAGGGATCTAAATTTGGACACTCATTTGAACATGGATCTTGTGGTTTCAGTCTTCCCAAGTTTCTACTGAATACAATGTCAACAGTTTTGCAAGTAAGACTGAGGAAAAAGTTGGGGATGGGAGGTACTCAATGCATTCGGTTGATGAAGTAGCTGGGATGATCCGGAATACTATATCTGCATATGAAGTCAAGGTGAACTTGCATTCATTGTACATGTGCAGATATGTTGCTTTCTCAAGATTTTGAAAACCCTACCAATGACATTTGCGCTATCATAGGTGCACAGTAATGCTACCTTGTTCAAATTTGTGAGGAAAAACATGAAAGGTTGATTGTGTGGTCAATCTGAATAGCAGTTTTTTTTATATTATTTATCAATCTTATCTATTGCATGCTTAATTTCAAGTAACAATGTACTGATTGGAATCAAAAGATTTTGTGTTTCAATGTCCGACTGTAGAATATTGGTGGATGTTGCTTTTTGGACAGCAAGTGTGTTTTTTAACCATTGAGTTGGTAAATTTGGATTCTATTTGTTAAAACTTGAAATGTCTATCATTTGTATCAGTAATATATTATTTGGATTTATATACATATATTTAAATCAGTGTGCATATAGAGTTGTATTATATACTTCTCAACTGTTTAGATGCATTGCAAGGAGAATAAAGAATAAACTAAATCCACAGTAGATAAGATTTTCTTATGATCTCTCTGTGCGAGTTTAAACATACTCCAGATTTAAAATATTTATAAGCTAACGAGGTTACTCTTAACTACTTGTATAACAGAGCCGGTACTGTCATTGTCTTTTTTGTCTTATTAAGATTTCTTTTTCTTATAATTTCCCTTTTCTGTGCTAGAAACTATTTGCTACTTTGACACAATTTTTTTTCTTGGTTTCATGTGATTTTTACAATTATTCATGGTTTGCTGTTTTCCGTTTGCTTTTAATTTTTCTCAAGGTTTTTCTTTAAGTTTCTCTGATCTTTATTATGAATGCTCGCTAGACTAGAACAGAACAGTTTTATTAACTACTATGAACACTTTGTAAAATAAGTAAAGAAAGAAAATTACTAATCAGTAATTGATGTAAAAGAACTTGGAATTTATAAAAGAAATAAAAGAGGGCAAATTACTCATCCACAACATTTAATTTGGTGGTCTGAAGATTGAGAGTTGATGTGAAAGCGAGGGCAAAAAGGACTGAAATTTACTTTATGCTAGTTCTTCCTTATTAGATGAGGAATAGAGGTTAGGTATATTGTCCTAGTTGGTTTAAGACTTAGCTTATTTAAAAAGAATAATAAGTAGGATTCAATTATGTCCTAGATCTCTTTACTGTTAGGATAAGAGTTCTAAGAACTTCTCTACATACGTGTGTATTTAATCCTTGAATAAAGCTAGCCTGATTTTTTTTTCAAATTTGAGTTTTCAAGTAGAAAATGTGACATACTTTATCTAAGAGTGATTTTTAGACTCTAGAAGTAATTCCTAGATCCCTATCCTCCATTGCTTGTTTTCTCACTAAAATTCCGGCACTTCCAGCCTAAATTATCAGCAACTAAAATTTCAGCCGTAGCAAACTTAAAATATTAGTCATTACAAACTTGAAATTCCAACAACCCAAACGGATATTCCGAGCCGGAAATTCCAACGGCCAAAATTTTATAAGTTTGTGACTTCTAGCTACTAATTTGGTATCTCTTCTATTTGTCCTAAATCAATAATTCTTCAAACATGCTATTTACTCCGGGTTTCAAGTCAATATTGATTGCAATTTGAGGCAAAATATTGATAGTGTTGTACTTATGATGTATTCAAATCGTCATGTGCTCACGTCATCGAAATTATCTATTTCCTGGAAAAAATTTCTCTTTCTGCCTTTAAAATGAGTTATATTTGTGGTTTGTGATGCTGTTGTCTTTGTTGCTGGGCCCTTTTTGTTTTCAATTGTACAATCAGTTTACTGATTCATCCAGAGAACTTTACTGCTGATGCAGGTTCATAACACTTTTCACGATCTTGAAGAATCGAATATCCTTGAATCTTATATGAGTGATGCTATTGATGATATATCCAAAGCCTACCAAGCTTTTGAAGCTAAAGAATCAGCTCCATCTAGTGCTGGTTTGTAACTCTTACTGAAGCTGCAGTGTTTCGTTGTCAAAATTTTATTTTTCACAATTTTTTTTGTGACAGTAATGGCACTCAGAACACTTCATGCGGAGCTTTCAAAAACTTATATTGTTAGACTTTGCTCATGGATGCGGGCAATGACTGAAATGATATCAAAAGTAGAAACATGGATTCCAGTATCTTTCCTTGAAAGAAACAAATCTCCATATGCAATTTCTTTCTTGCCTTTAGCATTCCGCACCTTAATAACCTTAGCAATGGACCAGATCAATCTGTAAGTTACAAGAGCTTAGTGATCATAAATATGATTTATTCAAGTGTTATGTTTCATTCATATATCTGATGTGACAAGGTTGTACTTGGTGCAGTTACTAATGGCAGAATGAGTTACAACTCTGATTTCAGAATCCTAGTTAGTTTGTTTTGCTATGTCTTGGAAAAGGGGAAACATAGAACTGGAGTTCTATTTCTCATCTAAAGTTGATTAACTCAGACTGCTGCTCCTTTGATTCACAAGATGCATTTATCACCATTTATAGGATGATTTTGCTTCAAACCTTTAAGTTTAATCATTAGTACTGTCAGCTAACTTTCATTTATTATCACTTGACATCACAAAAGACTTGGGACTCACCTGGATATTGGGGCATTTGGGTTGGTGGGAATTTACCGTATAGTTGAGAAACTAAATCATGGAACAAATATTTTGGGAAAAGAGATTTGGACAAAAAGTTGTGCAGCATAACGGAATAATAAATCTCCATGGGAGAAGTTTGTTAACAACAATATTGTAGTGAGTTCACATTGGGAAATCTGATCCACATCACCTTTCCATCTTGTATGTGGTGATTGTAGCTTGTAATAAATAATAATATGTTTCATGAAGCAGATTTTGAGGTTTTAGCTGCTGGCCTACAGAATTTGAAAATAGATTTCTACTAGTTACAACTAAATTTGAGAACTATTACTTCTGAAAAACAAGCTAACATATTTAACTGTCTCTTCATATGCTCTTTGCAGGATGATTCAGTCGTTAAGGAGTGAAGCTAGGAAGTCAGAAGATATGTTTCCGCAACTTCAAGAAATTCAAGAATCTATCAGACTTGCCTTTTTAAATTGTTTTCTAGATTTTGCTGGTATGGATATGTCATTTCCAATTTGATATTGGTAAGCATCTTGAAATTCAATTTTTTGACCTGATGCTTCCTCTTTATACTCTCTAACCAGCTCATTTGGAGAATGTTGGCAGTGAGCTTGTCCATCAGAATTCAAGCTCAGATGGTCTGCATTTGCAGAATGGATTTTCTTATGAATTCAATGAAAAACTATCATCTAATATCACAGAAAGTGTTGTTGATCCACATCAACGATTGCTAATGGTGTTAAGTAACATTGGGTACTGCAAAGATGAAGTTTCTCAGGAGTTGTACAAGAAATACAAAAGTATTTGGCTGCAGTCAAGGTATGCAATTAGCTTCCCCCTTCTCTTCATGAAGGCCAAATGATCACCAGGGAATGACTTATCACTATTGCATGAATCATACATTAGAAATTGATGGTTTTGTTGTGATAACGTAACCGGTCAAGCTACTGCACCTAGCCTTTTTCTGAATAACTGGTCAATAGGACACATGTTTAAGGTTGGTTCGAGCTATACTACCTTTTGAATCTTATATAGTTCTATATTATACTTGTGCCCCTGCTCAAGGAACCATGAAATGACACCTTTCTGTTTCAATTTCAATTATATCTAAATTTGGTAATGGATTGGGAGTCCGTCATATAGTTTCTCAAATAGCTTGCTATTGTCCAGGCTAATCATCTTGATTTGCTTTTTTTTCTTTCAACCTTCCAAAAATGGATTTATATTTGTAGCAGTTTCTGACTGCTATTACAAATTGTTCTCATGCCTTATCTACTGCAGGGAGAAAGATGACGAAGACAGTGATGTGCAAGATTTGGTGACATCTTTCTCTGGCATTGAAGAGAAAGTCCTTGAACAATATACTTTTGCTAAGGTAAAAGCATATTGCTTATCGTGTTCTTCAAAATCCTAGATCAATCGAAAGTTCAATTCTATTTGATGGAAAAGTTGATGTGGATGTACATTTTCAGACAGAAAGTGCTATATGTTTTTCATTATGCAATATGGTTTTTCCAATTGGTTCCCTAGTCCTTCAGTTTAAGGTCTTGTGGATTGATAAATAAGGTTGTAACGTCTCAAGGAAAAGTAAAGAAATAAGAGAGATGAAAATTTTGTATGAATTTCATTTTTGTTCATCTCCCTACATTCCTAGGTCGATGATGCTATTAGTGAGAAGGCACTCCAGGCTATTCTTCACACTAAGGAAGTTCCTACCGAAACGTGTTTGTGCATATGAAGCAATTTAAGATAAAACTGTAATACTCTGCTATTAGTGCCTCTTGTATTTACAAGTAAGTGAGCAATATTCTTCTCATCAGGCAAATGTTATAAGAACAGCAGCTGTGAACTATTTGCTGAACACCGGTATTCAATGGGGAGCAGCACCTGTCGTCAAAGTGAGGAATTGATGATTCTTAACTGGTTTTCCCATTTTTTTAATTTCCCTTTCAGAGGAGCACCTCTGTGAACAAAGTTTTGAGGTGGATAGACTTACAAGTAATTCTTCTCTATTGCAGGGTGTGCGTGATGCAGCCGTGGAATTGTTGCATACTTTAGTAGCTGTACATTCTGAGGTACTTTATTTGTGCTTGTTTAGGCTGTATAACTATATTTTATTTGTTTAATTCATAGTTCTCCACATGGCTCACCCATGTTGATTTTGTCCTTTAGGATCTTTACGTCTACATTGAGTTGATCCTAATATCAATGTCACGTTGTAGCGACTCGAGATTCCTTCATGATTACTTTCTGATTTATACCTGTTCGGAATAACTTACTTTCCCTCTCACAGGTCTTTACTGGTGCTAAGCCCCTGTTAGAAAAGACACTTGGCATTCTTGTCGAAGGCCTGCTTGATACTTTCCTCAGCCTTTTCCATGAAAACAAAAGCAAAGATCTCAGGTCACTTGATGCAAATGGTTTTTGTCAGCTTATGTTGGAGGTAGAGCATGATCTGTTCTCCTCATCATTGCTTATTCCTTGATTTATCTTTTTTTTTCTTTTTTTTTTTTTGCTGCTAGTTCTAGCTGCAATATAGTTTCCAAAGTACTTCTGGGTCTAGATAATTTATGCGTTTAATTACCTAGTTATGTAGACATCTCCATTAATTAGATTCTCGGGATTATGCTGTTTACTATTCACTTATCTGTTCCTGTTATAATGTTTTTTCATGAAACAATTAAAACTCCATAATTATATGCATTTTGCAGCTTGAATATTTTGAAGCTGTATTGAATCCCTACTTCACACTTGATGCAAGGGAATCTCTCAAATCGTTACAAGGAATACTATTGGAGAAAGCCACTGAGAATGTGACTGAAATTGTTGAAAATCCAGGGCATCAGCGCAGATCAACTCGTGGGAGTGAAGATGCGCTTGCAGATGACAGGCAGCAAGGGTTGACCGTATCTCCAGATGACCTGATTGTAAGAATCACAATCCATATGATATGCTAGTATGTTTAGGGACTTTTTACTCCAAATTGAGTTAATTGTTAATATCCAATATGATAGTTCACTTGGTTATAAGGAACATGTTGATTTGTAGCTTAGAGTGATGGAGCTAAAATGCATTCGTATGGGGCATCACATGATCATTTCAATGCAAATGAATAGTAAACTCCATTGAAGTAGTCATTCACAGTGATCATGGGGAACTAATAATTGAATTAAATTTCTGTGGTGTCTTTTGAGTTCAATATCTTTTGCTAACGTGCTGCGAGTGTTTTTCAGGCTCTTGCTCAGCTGTGTAGCAGTGAATTGCTCCAGATTGAGCTTGAGAGGACTCGATAAATACAGCATGCTTTGCTGAATCAATGCCCCTGGATTTTGTGCCAGAACCAGCCAAAGCTGCTCACGCCATCAAAGTATCAATGGACTCTCCCAGCAGAAACTACAAAGCCTCACAAATAGGGGGATCCTCAGGTTTCTCACGGCAAAGACGCCGATAAGAATAATTGTATAAGTGAGTTTGTGATTGCAACTAAAAAAAAACATTGAATTATATTTTGTAATATTAATTGATTCAATGAAACAATGTTCTTTTAGGGATTGTCCAGCCTCCATTCAAATTGATCCGACTTTGGATGGATTTGAATTATTTTTTTTATTAAGTTTCAGGTTTTGGGTCAGATTAACCCTTCAATTTGCCTAATTTAATTCGCCTTGAAGTCCAAATATATCAAACATAGACGTAGATGGCTTTGAGTATCACTGCTCCAATCAACATGATTCAGGGCATTGATCATCACGCTCGTCTTCCAAATATGTTAAGAATAATCCCAGCTGTTGTCGCCCAGTTACCATTTTTCACTTAGGACTTCAAACATAACAAAAGCTATCTGGTCCATTCATCAAACGTAGAAATGCGCAACATAAGATGTTAGTGATCAACATATATACAAAAGTAATAATGAATATAAGATCACCATTCATTTGCACAAGAAGTCAAGAGGTCGAATGTTGCCATCCAAATATCGTAGTCATGGACTCTCAACAGCCAATGATGGCATCAAATCGGCTAATATCTTAGTCATAGAATCACGTCCATCAATTTCAATCAGCTTTGACTTGATTAAACAATTCTCTTCACAACCTTAAAGAATCCATAGCCTTATATCTCTTGACACCTGAGCGAGAGCCATAAGAAGGTCACTCGAACTTGCAAATGAGAGCAGTTGAAAGTGGTCTTTGTTTCAGCTATCAACTGGCAAAGAACAATGCTCACTTGTCCAGCAATTGTACAATCCCAATGATTAAATTGATTGGTCATTATCTAAGCGAGAGCGTTTCCAGTAGTAACAATTTTCCAAATCTTCAAATTGTTATAAATTTTCCTGAATTAGTATTATAAATTTTTCATCAAACTACCAGAAGTAGCTTGAACATCTTACAAACACGTCTATACAGACGAAAACAGGTAATATCTTTCCAGAACATTGCAACTTGAACATCTAAGTCCAAACTAAGCTGTCCTGAGCGGAGGAGAAACTAATATTACACCGTCTCCCCTAACAAACAGGAATGGCACAGAGCGCCTTGTAGTCTGGATCAAGAGAATACAAATTAATATCAAATTGTGGACACCCAGATCCAGTAGCATCCTATTTATACTAAAATTTCATCAAGACCACTAACAATCCCAAGTACAAGATAAGAAAGAACTTATTAAAAGATATAATTTATAAAAAATCAGCCATCAATCCCTCGATTAAATTTAACCGACGAATTAATATTTTTAACACATGTGAAATTCTACTTATACAACCATGTAACAAAAAGGTGACTGACAAATTATGTCTCATATTGATTTATTAATTTTACTAATTTATCATTTTTATATATTATTACTTATAAATATAATATTATTTTATTTTATTAAAAGTTTATTATATTTATTAACTAGCTTAATATGATATTAAGTTAAGTAATTCATTTAACTTTTATTTAATATATAATAATGTTTATAAAAATAATTAATTATTTATTTTAATTTATCATTAATAACTAAATTGATTGATTTTTCATATTAATAAGCAAACTTGTAAAAATTCTTATTACTTATCATATTTACGACTGATTAAATATATCAAAATGTATAAAAAAATTTAATATGTCATGTTACTTCATTTTATTAATAGTTAATAATACATTAATCAATTTAACACGATAGTAAATTAAAATTATATTTTAATATGCAATAATAAATCAGTAATTTGATCTATTTCTTTTTTCTATTTATAACTTATTTTTAAATAAGTAATTAAAGTATAAAAATTGATTAAAAATTGATCATCTTACTTATGAGGATTAGTAGATAAAAGGGATAACAAATTAAAAGATGCTAAACCTTTTTAAAAAATTTCACTTAAACGTCCAATTTTTTAAAGTATTTAATTAATTGTCCAAACTTTTAAAAATTGGACAATTCATTTTAAACGGTTGCTTGTTAACATTTTCCTGATATGAATGATGAAGCAACTTAAACACTGACACATCAGCTACTTTAGTAAAATGTTAACAGAAACAACTTTTCATTTTTAAAAGTTTAAGCACTTAATTAAAAACTTAAAAGATTGGACATTAAAATAATTTTTATAATTAAATAATTTGATTGATTTTTGCTTTTAATAAATAAAATTGTAAAAATTCTTATCATTTTATTAATTCATCCTATTTATACATCATTAGTTATATTTAGTACACTAATATTTAATATGTAATGCTAATTTATTTGATTAATAATTAATAAATATTATTTATCATATATTTTATTTTTAGAAAATAATATATTTATTTGGTTTCATATAACAATATAACATATTT
>JANIMX020000046.1:1592005-1602561 GCA_024582655.2 Erythroxylum kunthianum
GCGAATAAAATTCACAACCAAGGAATGGTCCATGGAGTTGATCAACCAGCCTTTCACCATGGCATTCTCAGTGCGCCACTTACGAAAGGAGGGATTGGTAGGATCGGTTTCTGGTGGTTGGGGGTAGTCTCCATTGATGTATCCCAGTTTATCTTTTCCTGAGATGTACATCTCAACAACCTGAGGCCATAATCCATAGTTGGAACCATCCAACTTGATGTTGATTGGAACCATCGGGGAATCAGTGATAGAAAATGAAGAGGTCTGGACCCTTGACAAAACCTCCGTCATTTTTTATGTTAGACTATCGAAGATGGTTTCAGTATAGTCAGCTATGGAGGCCGAGCAAAAATCTTGACTCCCGCCTGATCAAAAAATAGGGAGCCCAAGATCATGCTCTGATACCATGTCAAATATAACTCTTCTCGTATGTTCAATTCCATAGAACAGAGCTCAAGATATAGTGATACAAGAAACTTCTTTTTCTGGAGGCTAATCTTCATCTATACATTATTTACGGCTACAATCTTGTTTGACCCTTGAGTGAAGGGATTTCTAAATCTAAGCTTTTCATAACTGGCTAATTACTGGACTCATGCCAACATAACCCTCATTGTACTTTAACAAAATTTGGAAGTAGAAATATTCTAAATGAGATAGACAAACACAAGAGCAAATTGATGCACTTAGGTTTCCAAAATCCTCCGATAACACATGTCATGGTAACTTATACAAGTTGTTACTGAATAAAAATATAATTTTAATTGACAAGCAACCTCTTATAGAATACCGTGTTTTACTTTTCTCATCATTTTCTAAATCCTCCCAAAAAAATATTTAAATTGAAACTCCAAAGGACACAACGCTTCTGCTACAAGGGCAAAGAAAGGAATAGCGTATCGCATAGCTCACTACAACAGAAAATAGTACCAACAAATACAAATTCATATTGGTTAAGAAGATATCGTTCACTATCGATCCTTTCCATTGGTATTAGTCAATATTAACCGGTAATCGAAACATCGATAAAACATCAGTGTGAATTATAATTTTTAAAATTACTCTTAAAATCAATTTTAGTCTTCGATTTTTACTCTCACGAGCCTTTCTTTCTTTCTTTTTTTTTTTCTCTTCTCTCTTCACAGGAATATTTACCGTTGTCTCTTCTCCATTTTCTTTTGTTTTGAACTCGCAAGCTTCAGTTTGTTGTCTCTTCATCTCCATTTCTATCTTTTCTTCGCTCGTCATCTCCTCTCTATCGTCTCCACCGCTATCCTCTATTGAGTTTGTTCACAAGCTGTCCATTGTCTCCTTAGATCCCAGTTCGCCACCAATCACTGCTGCCAATTGCCGCCATTAGCTCCTTTCAACACTCGTTAACAAATTCAAAGTTAAGTTGATGATCTATAAATTATAATCAGATTTCTGCTCTAATTATAAAAATACTTGTAGTTAAGCCAAATATCTTCTGTCAAATTACAAAAATTCATTTCCATGAGAACAAAAAATTAACAAACCAATTTTTATTTTTATTTTTATGGTTTATTTTATAATTTTAAAAATGACCTGAATAATATATGATATTGAAATATATCAAGTCTAATATGATATTCATAACATTGTATGTAGGTAGGAAAGTTTTAGGGTTAAACATGTTAGAATTTTAATATGGTTTGACATTTTTATTTTTTTAAATTTTTAACTTATATCACATAATCTTTTTATTATATTTTATTAATTTTATTTAATAAACATAATCTTAATATTATTAAACTTTTAATATATTATTGATTTAGAATTAAAAAATTTATATAAAATATGGGGTATAAGCAGATTTTGGTTCTTCGTTCATTGGCACCGCCATGACAAATGGAAACATAAAAAGTGAAACCCGACACATATATCAATCCAATGTAGCCATGATAAACAGGTGTCTTTTATTTTAGTTTTTGTGTTCCCTTAGGCAATTTAGCACATCATCGTCATCCTCTAACTACATCCCTGTATCTTTATCATGGTTCAATAACTACCCCAACTAAATTCATTTCGTTTTTTAAACAACTCATAATTATGTAACGACTCCTTTTAAGGCAAGTCACCTAGAAGGTGACACTGCTTCATTTTCATTTGTTTGTTCTTACATCAAACTTTATTGTTACCCTACTAGATTTAAGTGACAACTGATTTAATGTCACCTAATAAAATGTTACCTAACTCTTTTTTATTGTTTATCTAATTGTAAAAAGATAAACAAGGTTAATTATTTAATTGCAAACTTCAGCTATGATAATGTTTTCATAAATCAATCTATCTTGAGAAATAAGATAAATACCAAGTTGGTTTTAATTAAATGTGTCCCCAAAGGGTTCTCCCAATCTCCAGTAAAACACAAGATCATTTATCATTTCACTTGTCGATCCCTTACAGACTTGATGCTAGCTCGTTATCTCTGATGTCAGTGAAGAACAGGATAAGGAAATACATTTAAACGGTGAGAAGAGGCTGGTATTGTTCGAAAATGAATAAGAGAAATTCCTGTTGACTTTGCCTCGATCGTATTATCTTATCCACATATGACATATGAGCAAGTGAAATTTTAGTTAGCTGAAACAAAACTCTGATCTCTTTTTAATTTCGTTTATCAAATGAGCACCTTACTTTGAATCTCTTATTTATAAATTCACCATCTCATATTAGCTAATTTCATGATTATTTTCTTTGATTTCATTCTTATTTTTTTAGTCAAATTATTACCATCCAAATAGCCAAACTTCTGAAAATTTTATCGTCAAAGTCTTAATAATCTATATTTTTTTTTTTTACAAATTTACATCATATCACTTGGCTTACAAGATCTAATAACTAAAAAACTTAAAAGAACTGGAATAACTTTTGAAAAGTCTTATAAAGACTGAAAAAAAGAAAAGATACAAAAAGAGAAAGAAAGGCCTATAAAGATTATATCTCAGCAAATCCAAACATCATTAGGCCAGCAAAAGCAATTTGTGTGTGTGTGTGTGTGTGTTTTTTAATTTTCTATGCAATATCACTTTTCTAGGTATTTTTATTAATTTTTGCTTAGAACACTTCAACGATTCATTATAGAACAAATAGGTGACGTATTATACCCATTAATAATCACATAAATGTCTATTTAATAGTGTTAGTTGTCCGTCCATATATTTATGCATATATATAATTGTGTATATGGACATCAATATTGAGAAATTTCAAGACACAATAAATGTGGCAAGAGAGAAGCATGCCATGTTCTACATCATCAACCGAATCAAATGAACGAGGAAGTGTTCATACCAGAGGTTTCAAAACCTACTCTCTTAGGATCCATTTCATAGAGGAAAGCACTCCCCAAGTCAAATTAACCCACCTACTTCATACTTACTTGTCTTTGAAAATGGTTTGGTGTTGATTGATATTGGTTATCTTATCATCAACTACAATTTTCTTTTTCATGGATCAACTTGTATACAAGGACTTGAAGGTCTGGAATTAGTAGACGTTTTTTTTTATCGATAGATTTATTTCATATACAATTTGTTATTTTCTTAGCAGTTAGGTTATGTCAACTTAGTCCGACTATGACTAATTGTGAATTATTGCATTTTTAGGGACATGCAGTACACAGAATATCCTATTTATTCTGTTATCATGCCTGTTTTCTATAGACAGAGGTAGAGTACACAGGATATGATGCGTACCAGTTTTATAACTTTTAATTTCATTATTTTTATTTTAATATTTATGACAAAATAAAATAATAGAAGTTTGAACAATTAGCTCTAATATTAACTGGATAGTAAAATATATATTTTTTTTTCTAAAAAAAATATTATTACAAGACTAACTATCTTTTTTTTAAATGTATATGTCCAATAGTGATGAATTTGATAATTATTTCTAGTTTTATTAATTGTTGAATAATATTTTAGCAATTATTACAGTTTGTCCATGCAAATCAATAATATAGAATTGTTTTCTTTTAATTCAAGTCACTTGTCATGTTGTCAAAATAACTTTTTATTTTAGTTTTAGAAATTGATTTTATAACACACGACACGACAGCGGCTCCTAGGCTATCTCTCTTAAACTTTAGATTTAAATATAGCTTAAACATCTTCCATAATTTTAATTAGAATTTACCATAATTATTGACATTTTAGAATTAGTTTGATCAATTTTGTAATTAAATAAGAATTCCAATAGACTACCAGTACCATCACAGTTACAGTGTGCATCACGCTTTCTTATACATCAAAACCAATCACAAGCTTCTGACGTGGTCAAATGGTAGACAAAAATAATTTAAAAGCAAGCCCATGACACTTTAACAAACGGCTAATTAGAAATATTAATCATAAAGACAAATCTTTAACACTTAGTATTAAGTTGGTCTTTAAATATTATTTATCTAATCTAATAACTCAACCCCCAACTTTTAATCTTTTTAATACTGAAATTTTATCCTAATTTAAACACACACATTATTTAGTATTTTCTTACATTAAAAGAAATAAGAGTACAAAGAAATTCCTTGAAATTTTAGTTGTTTAGACTAATACATATTATCAAATCTCAACTATATAAAAGAAATTCAAGACAAGGAGGCCAAATGGATCTATGGGCTCATTATTCATAGATTTTTGCTCTCGTCATCCAAAGTTGAGTCTAATAATTAAATCAGTCAAAAAATATAGCTCAAAGTATTGTAATAATACAACAACAATAATACTTAATAAAAATCTCGTTAACATAAAGTTTGGAAATATTTAGTAATAATACGTAACTTTACCCTTAATTAAGAGAGATTTTTTTTTAAGTATTGTAATACTAATTACATATCTATACTAAATATGTAAGTGATAAGAACAATGTAGTCAAATGTTCGAATAATCAAATCAAATTTGAATACAATATCTCTCAAAGAAGATTAGCGGGAGAACAAAAATGAAAAATGTGCAATATATATATAGAGTAGTTGGAATAGTTAGGTTTACATAGAGAATAGTCTTTTCTAATGTTGGGATATATTCAATATTTTCCTAAGGAAACAAATATAACTCTCATTTTATTGTTATCGTGCGCTCTTGATTCTAATGTGTACCGCGTATTAAAGATGACGGAGTTGGGGGAGTCGGTGAAGTAACGGGAAGTTAAGGTCAACCGTCAAAGGACTCTTTAAAAACTAATAGACAATAATTTTAGTTAATTAAGAGACAATCCCATATTATTATTATTATTATTATTATTAATTAAAAGTCACGGACCTCTAGTTTTTGTTTTCTTTTTTAACGTGTCTGTTCCTGACCTGAACTGGATTTAACTCTCTCCCTCAAGTCCGTGCGTGTACAGTCTGCAAGAGAGAGAAACCGTGTGGTAAAGCTAAGGATCTGACCCGGAAGGATGGGGGGTGAGCTATATTGACTTCCACTATTCTCTGTGTACATCTTTTGCTGCCTTCTTTTTCCTTTTTCTTCATTTCGTGTCTTATAAGGTCTTCAATTTTTGTTTGTTTCTGGATGATAATTCCATCAGAGAATCCAAAGTCTCTGTCTTGATGGTTGATCTTCAAGACCCTGAAAAGTTTGCTACTGTATGAGTAGTACCCTTTTAGGTTTTCTAATTTACTGGAGTCTGGTGAAGGTGGTTCACTTCTTGTGAAGTGAAATATTTTATGCTTGAAAATTATGGTTTCTTTGTGAGTTTTGTTTGACAAGTTTTCTGGGTTGCGGAACATTTGGGCGACCTTAAATTTGTGTCTTTGATGCAGAGTTTGGCCTGACAAGTAGTGATCTTTGCACTGAATTTTGGTGATCTGTGAAGGTTGAGAATTGAATTTTTCTGGTCGGTGCTTACGGTCTAAAGGTTGGTGCTTTATTATTATTTTTTATGAACTTTTTAAAACTGGAATGTATCGTGAAGCATGTTTCAATTCATCGCCTACTTGTCTCTGGAAAATTGTAATGGATGAATATCAGTTGCCTTAGTCAACAAAAGGATTTACTGGGCAAGACGTAAAATAGGGAAGTCGGAATCTCTAGATGTCATTTCTTGCTCACATCGCTTGCTAAACTCTAGAATTCTTTTTTTTCCCTGGTTTTACTTAACTTCTTTAATTGATTTATATTCATACCGATGTACTACCTTGATATAGGATTCTGACTTTCCTGTGATCTAGTGGTGGGTGTTTTTCATTGGAGAAATTTTGCCAAGTTAAACCTTTTAGTTTGTATATGGGCTTAGATAGTTGAGTTTCACAATGAATGAAGTTGGATGTTGAGTTGAATTTGTTGGTATCAATTATTTCTTCCATATTTACTTTACATAAATATGGCGCATAACTTATAGATACTGTTCTCTTTTCCTTTGCTTAGATTCTTAATTTGCATAAAAGTTTTATATCAGAACCAGATCTGAGTTCATGACAATTTGGGTTTGAAGGTTAGGTTCAAAACCCGCCAAAAGATGTTTCTGATAAATATGGTATTTTAGGTGCTTTTTGGTCCATGTGACTCTTTCCTTTTATATATGAGAATCTTCTTTTTCTGGTTTGTGCTTTTTCTCCCATCTGTCTTCTTTTTCTTTTCTTTCTTTGTTGTCAAGCATTGTAACTACAACTTGAAAAAAAAGTATAGCTGATCTGCTGTTGTGCACTTCTCTCGCAGTTTGTATCTGTCTGCAATCACTGTTTATGTGAGAAGATTTGAGCCTATAATAACGTAGAACAACTGGTTATTGGAGTAAATGTCTTTCCGTAGCATAGTTCGTGATATGAGGGATGGGTTTGGGAGCTTATCAAGGCGGAGTTTTGAGGTGAGGCTACCAGGTCACCATAGAGGAAAATCTCATGGCACATCAAGTGAGTTGCATGACCAACCTGCAGTCATCCAGAGCAGCCGGTGGGCTAGCCTTCCACCTGAATTATTGCGTGATGTGATCAAGAGGTTGGAAGCAAGTGAGAGTACTTGGCCTGCTCGCAGACATGTTGTTGCTTGTGCTGCAGTGTGCAGGTCATGGAGGGATATGTGTAAAGAAATAGTCAGAAGTCCCGAGTTCTGTGGGAAGATTACTTTTCCAGTTTCCCTGAAGCAGGTGAGTTTTTATAATAATTTTCTGATCTTCATTCTCCTTGTAGAATGTAATTGGATTTAATATGTTAAACTTGATGCATTTAATTGGTCTCTGTATCTACTAGATTGTCTATTGAAGTTTTACATGTGGATGCACTTTCTTTGTTTGCCTTAGAGGAGGGCTTTTCTTAGAACCACTTAGTGTTTAACGCTTGCCATCTTTGTTTGTTTTGTCTTTTACAGCCTGGAGCCAGGGATGGAACTATCCAGTGCTTTATTAAGAGGGATAAATCTAAGTCAACTTATCATCTTTTCCTTTGTCTTAGCCCTGGTAAGTTTTGCTTCATTTTGTGATTTATGAAGTTGCCTCATCGTTTCTGTAATCTTGTGATTATGTGTCTGCTTGTTTCACTTGAGTATTTTTCTTATCAGTAATTGATGGTCATTCACTCTGAGGCCATGGAATATGACTCCTAAAGTTTGGATGTAATATAGTTTCTTATGTTTTTTTGGACCAGTGTATTAAATTTTGATATGGTATAATGTGGGGTTGTTTGTGTATTCTTCATAATGTTTGTATTTTTTTTTTTCCTCCTGCATCATGGATGGAAGGGATTATGGGCTATTATTATTCTTCAAGTGACTTGAAGATATGATGCTTTCTGATATGCAGTAGTTAATTCAGTAACTAATTATCTTTGCTAGCAATATCTCGTAATTTTTCAATTCTTGTCTCTCTCCCTCCCTGTATCATTTGAAGTGAAACTGAGTAGCTTCCTGTACTGTTTAACATAGAGTAGTGATTATAAGCCACTTGTTTTCTGTTCTACCTGGGCCATGCTCCCATGATCCTCTGTTTCATGCAAGTGGCGTGGATTTTTCATTTATAGTAGTATTTTACTTGGTCATGATGAAATTGTGTCTAGAATCACATTATTGCGATTGTGAAAAGTTGGAGGTTGGATGATGAGGATGCATTTTGATTGTTATGTATGTGTAACTGCATCATTCCTTGTATAGGCAAAATATTTTGGTAAACTCAAGGATTAGATTCTTTTTTTTCTGATGCAATTGTCCTCATCAACTTCAAATCTGTCTTTATATAATCTATTTTCACAAATGCTAGATTGCTTTCTATGCTTTGCATCCTGCATCTAAAGTCGTAGTTTTTTGTAATCATTTTATTTAGTACAAAGTTAATTCTGGCGGTTTTATAATTCATGCAGTGTGAGCCAGTCATTGTGATACTAAAAACAACTCATTTTTCCTTGTTTTCCTTTCATTTTTTGTTGATTTCCTTGGCCATCCGTTTCCTCTATCCCACACAACTCTTCTTTTCTTCATTTCTTTTAGTTGTTGTCTAAAATTGTGGTCTTGTTTGCTTTCATGCTTCTTCAGCTTTACTTGTTGAAAATGGAAAGTTTCTTCTTTCTGCTAAACGGACGCGGAGAACTACTTGCACTGAATATGTAATCTCCATGGATGCTGATAACATATCACGATCAAGCAACACTTACATTGGAAAGCTGAGGTAAGGCTTCATGTCCTAAATATGATTTCTTACTGCGGTCAACTTTGTCTTGGACTTGTGACTCACAAATATGGGGCATTGTAAACCCAACTAATCAATCTATTTTGGTTGCAATCTAGCTTCACTGAAACATTTTTGAAGTCAATATCTTTGATGGTAAATTAGGAAATGAAAGAGAAAAGTGCTTTTGAGGCAAACACTTGTGCACTTAGTTTACCTGACCTAGTTACATGTACCAATTTTCTTTTCTTTTCCCTCATATTTCCCCTTTTAGGATGAAATGAAGGAAATTTGTCTATCATATTGCAACATGCTGAACTTTGTTTGGAAATGATATGTAAGGTTATGTAGTATTAATTTGTGTAATTGGATTAAGGAGGATACTTTGAAATTAATCTCACCCTTACATTTGACAAATTCAAGATGTTACTAATTTGCACAAAAGTCCATTGCTGGCGTGTACCCGAGTTGGAATTACGGGTGTGGTTATGATAACAATTACGCGAAGATGTTTAACTATTCAAGTATGTTTGTGTATGTTACATGGTAGTGTGGATATTAATTTCCATTTTCTTAGTTCTAAAAAGAGTTTTTTGCCTTCTAATTTAGTATGCTTCTGTTGTCCTGCATGACAAAGGACTCTTCATTTCATTTTGCTTAGTCTGCTTGAAATTGCTTTGGTGACAAGAATAACATTCCATTCATGCACTTCAAAGAAGTGGTTGTTGGTGATATTTGTATGTAGTAGTCATTGGCCGTAAGGATAGAAGTAATGAGAATGGTCCTCTAGGAAGTTTTATTTCCAATCCATTATTTGCCAGATTTGGTCATAATTTAGTAAAAAGTTTGTTTAGCTATGTGATAGTGTTCCATGGCTCAGTTTTCATCATCTTCCTTGCAAGTTCAGCATTCATAATAGACAAAATTGCAGTTCAAATCATGTACTTGAACATATGAGCTCTGCTTTGTTGGTTATGATTCCTGTTTACATGAGATTGGTTATCTTATGCATAACAAGTCATCTTGACATGCATACTTGTTCCTATTTCAGGTCAAATTTTCTTGGCACCAAGTTCATTGTTTACGACACTCAGCCCCCATACAATACTTCTCAGCTCTGTCCGCATGGCCGAAGCTCTAGGTTCTACTCAAAGAAAGTTTCTCCAAAGGTCCCCACTGGAAGCTATAATATCGCACAGGTCACGTATGAGTTGAATGTGCTAGGCACAAGGGGTCCACGAAGGATGCACTGCACCATGTATTCGATCCCTGCCTCATCACTTGAACCAGGTGGTTGTGTCCCAGGCCAGCCTGAGCTCCTTCCCCGCTCCCTTGAGGACTCATTTAGGAGTATTTCTTTCTCAAAATCTGTTGATAATTCTAGTGAATTCAGTAGTTCCCGGTTCTCCGATTTTGGTGGACCCCGAGATGGAGAAGATGATGGCAAAGAGAGGCCATTGGTTCTCAAGAACAAGGCACCCAGATGGCATGAGCAGTTGCAGTGCTGGTGCCTCAATTTTCGTGGGAGGGTTACAGTCGCCTCTGTGAAGAACTTTCAGCTTATTGCTGCAACACAGCCCCCGGCTGCTGCTGCTGCTGTTGGTGCTGCACCAGCATCATCACAGCCTCCCCAGTCTGACATAATTCTCCAATTTGGTAAGGTGGGAAAAGATATGTTCACAATGGATTACCGATATCCTTTGTCAGCATTTCAGGCCTTTGCCATCTGTTTGAGCAGCTTTGATACCAAACTGGCGTGTGAATAGAAGAAAAAAGAGACCATGCTTAAAATTTAGAACATTTAGTTGGTAATTGCTTTTCTATCTAGGGGTCTGTAGATTTGGGTGGTTATATGCAGATATGTACAACTCAAAATACAAGAAAGTGCAGAGCAGTTGTGCTTATTGAAGGGACCCTTTCCTTTTCTTATTTCTGTG
>JANIMX020000046.1:1681719-1693685 GCA_024582655.2 Erythroxylum kunthianum
ATGGAACAACCAAAAAAGAATTCAAATTTAGAGTATTAGTGAGAGTTAAAGACCATTCCCTAACAATTGGGGCTTTATCACCATTGGCATTAGAAAAAAAAATTATCAGGACTATTTGAGTTCAATAACCTCTCTAGAATCAAAATTCATATGATTTATAGCACCATAATCAATTATCTGTGTACTATTAGAATTAGGTGTCAAAATATTAGAAGTCTTACCAACATTATCTATAGTTAATACTAATGTAGAAGTCTTCTCAACAACATCATCATTTGTTTTGGTCTCAGCAACAACAATAGTTGGAGTTTTCTTGGAATTTTGCTTTTTTGGGTGCTCGATTATGGTCCCACCAATATGGATATCCTATAAGTTCATCGCAGTGATGTTTAGTATGTCAAGCTTAGCTGCAATCAGAGCATTTGTATATAGACTTTTCACCACCAGTAGTTGTCTTTTATTTGTTTCCAACCACCATAACAATAGCTTCAAGGTTTCCAGATTCTCCTTTCAATGTTTCACAATGTACTGCCTCTCTTCGAATCAATGCAAAGCATTCTTTCATAGTCGAGATTGATTCCTTCCTTAGAATCTCTCCACAAACCTGTTCAAAAATATCATCTAAGCCTGCTAGGAATGTATGCACCCTTAGTCGTTCAATCAACTTTCAGTATGCTTCATTATCTTCAGGATCCTTCATGACATTTTTTTCCTAGTTCTTGAAAAACTTCAATTAACTCTCCATAGGATTTAGCGAGAGGTCTTCCACTTTGTTTTGCAATGATGCCTTTTGATTCAGGGCAAAAAAAATTACAATTCATCACGTCCATCATAACAAGCTTTTGCTAGTGCACTCCATGGTTCATGGGTTTTGGGTAATTGTAAGTATCACCACTTTATGATCTCTGGACTAATAGACATCAGCAACCATCTTTTAACTTTTTTATTTTTAGCATACCACTTCTCATACACAACTTCAAATTTTGTAGGTGGCTTGATTTTGCCAAAGATAGAAGAGAGTTTCCCCCTTTCAGCAATATGCATCTCCATCAATTGTGACCAAACTTCATAATTTGATTGAGAAAGAACGATGCATGCGTTAAAAGCTCCTTCAGATTGAACAACAATAGGAATAGATTTTGATTCAGATGATTCAATTTGTTTTTCACTCATTTTCAAAAGTTTTGTACGCTCTGATACCAACGTGAAAGATGAGAAGCAGAAGAAAGACAAAACAATTACTTATGTTAACATTACTTTCTCTAAAATTTATTAGTTATAATGTACAATTAGGTAAGAAATCCCAATAATCAATCCTATAGTTATAATTGGGAGTCTAGATATATATTTATAATTGTACAATCTCAACAAAATATTCACATTGTTATTGAAATTTACAAGATATAAAGCATCTTAGAAAAACAAGTTTCAAAGCAAATATCAAGTTTGATGTAAAATATTTTAAGGCAGCCAAATAAGATTCCTCAAATTCATTTTGCTTACTTGATCGAACTTAAATTAGTATTCTACAAAGGGTTGTTCTTTATTTATATTTGTTTCTTCATCACATTAAACCACATGCCAAATAATGTAGAAGAGCTCCTGAACTTGTATGTGCCTATGTTTAAGAGCATTGGTTTTATATCATTAGCTCATTTTTATACTCAAAATATTCTTGGATTTTAATCCATATATTTCATGTCGTTTCCAGCTTTATAATCATCTTTTAAATATTCATATCACTTTTAAAGTTATTCAAACTAAAAGTATGAGTTAATTTAATAAAATATTATACTGAATATATTAAAATTTTCTAATATTTCTTTATTTTATATATTTAGAGTTAGTGTTTGTTCCTTTTTTATGTTCTTTCTAAATTTAGACGACAAAGAATCAATCAGGATAAACAAAACTATGTATTCATTCCGCGCGAGAAGAGACGAGTACCATCAACACATGCAAGGCGTTTAGAGGGGCGTAGTATCACGTGGCTGGGATACGATGTAAGTCATCATTTTAGGAGTGAACTGTCGACTCATGTGAATGAGAAAGATGCCCTCATTTCTGAAGTTAGTAACCTACTATGATCCAGAAAAAAGGAAATGGTGAACAATAGTTCATCTTAAGTCTCACGTGTTTGGTGTGAAAGCGATACGCACATTCTGTTTTAAGCCTGCAATCATGTGACAGTCAACGGCACCGGTTGTCATTCTGGAATGCATGTGTTGGTAAAATGTCTAAATTTATCAATGTTGTTTATATTCAGACCAATCAAAGAATAGATTAGATGTGTTAGTTTGGAAAAGAGAAGAATAATCAATTTAATACGAAAGAATTATTGAAATGAACTTAAATGGAAGAAAAAAATCTGTTGATATATATATATATATATATATGTGTGTGTGTGTGTGTGAAAAAGTAACTGTTTGGAGTGGATTAATCCCCTACTAAGACTACATTATGAGATGGGAATGGACAATCCTTAAATATAAAAACAAAATCAGATTTCATCATTACATTTAATTAAGGTTTGCTAATCTTAGATTGTTTTGACTTATTTAATTAAATAACGAGTCAAAACAATATATACAATAGCATAAAATATTCGTCCAAATCAACCATTGATTTCATGATAGAAAGCCAAAATAACAATATCTCGACAATTATGAGAATGGGGTCTACTTGGACATAGGTTTCTATTTTTACTTATGACACAAAAAAACATTCAGTACCAGAATATTAAGAGGAAATACAAACTTATGTTGTAAATATGTAGAGATAATCTTATTACATGCCCAGGATGCAATGTGAAAGGAAAATAAACGGGGAAATACAGAATACCTGATTTTCGTTCCATCCCGATTTTCGGACGTCGATTAAGGATTTTCACGGAGCTGAAGGGAGAATTGATCACGGCTACGGGATTAAGGATTTTCTATAGTTTCCGGCAACGTAGCTCTCCGAATGGGTTAGAGCACCGAATGTTACGAATGATAACCGTAACCATAGGAGACCTTAACCTTATCTATATAGCTTCCCTATTGGGCTTTCCCATCACAAGCTCAATAGAGGTCCGGTCCACACTGAAATGGACTCATTTTTCACCCGGACTTCGACCCATTGATTTAGATCATTTATTGGGCCACTTTATTATCTTTTCCAGGATCAAATTACGTCACGTAAACGGTAATTTAATTTAAAACAAAAAAACACAATTAATGTGTGTCCACAATTTATAGGAAAATCTAACACAAACTACATTATAACTTGTGTTATTCTTATATAAAATTGAAAGAAAAAGAGGGGTTGATTATTTTTGGAAGGAACGGAAGGACTATAATCATTTATGTTGTATGGCCATACAATACCAGTTTCTGATTAAGCTTTGCATTATCAGATGTAATTTATTAATTAATTGGAAAAAGAAGGGAAGGAAGATATCTAGGCTAGCTGGTGATGTTGTGGATGAAGCTTTTTGGTAGCTACGTTTTAACTTGAGAACAAAGAAACTGTATTTTGGCAGATTGGTAGTTGCAAAGCTAAGCAAGTCATAGCACCCAAAAACTGCCAAAACTAAAACGAACCGGGAGCTTGTAATGCATGCTTTTACAGTTTATAGTTACGGCTTTCATGATGTATAGTTGTAACGTACAAGATTCCTTACTTTTAGTCATGGAAATAGACTGCAGTTCTTGTCTTTTGCCTAACTATGCTGGTTCATTCATGTCAACACTGCATCAATACGTGGTCCCGTAATGCAACAATCACCTGTGAAATCCAATTATTTATATGCAAATATACAAACATTTATTTATTTATGAACAACAAAGCAATTGTGTTAGCCAGTATTTGCATGCAAAAATGATTCAGTAGCCACTAACATAACACCCCATGTTTGTGTTTGTAACTTGACATCTTCAAAACCAATCAACACAATGTCATGTGATAGATTAGTTTCTCTACCTACTTGCCAATCATGTTTATAAATTGGCATTTCCCATTGTTCTACTGGAACTTAATTGCGTGATGTCCAGTAAAAAAAGAAGCTTGCATGCTTTTTAGATGTTTCCACAATTTAATTTCAAGTTAAGGTTCAACACAATAACCTGGACACCTGGTTGGTATATATATAAGAGTTTTGGATTAGCTATTACGAACCTGGTTGCTGGATTCCATCATAATATTTTTTAATTAGTTCCTCTGGAATGATTGGTGTCACGTCTAAGTAATTAATGTAGATGCATGTATTTATTAAATAATTTATTTAAAATATATATTTCATAAATTATTATAAATATAAGAAATATAGTTGTCCGATCAAAATTGGGTTATTTGATTTCGCTTTTATTTTTATTTAATTATTTACAAATCAATATTTTAATTATTTATTAAAACTAATTTAATTTGAAATTAAAATGTAATTTATTTATCAAAAAATTAAATTTAAAGTAATTAAAACAAATAAATAGAAATAATTATATTCTATTAATATATATTTAAATTTAAAATATATGTAAATTAAAATAGTTATTTATGAAATATTGTTTAAATAATAAATAATATATTCTAAATAATAATATTAGTTGATTAAAATAAAAATATTTACTTAATTAATTAATTATATGCAATATTTGATTATTATTATCTATAATAAAAGTATGATTATTAACAACTTGAAAAATATAGAAATCAAAAACTAAAAATTATAATTGAAAAATAAAAGTGAAATTCAACAAGCACCAAACTCTTTAGATGAGCTTTACATTTTTTTTGGTTTTATCATCTAATTATAACATTATAAAATAAACTGTATAAGATTTTAGAACTTTCTTTGCCCCTTGATTCCAGAAAAGAAAGAATAAAACTCAGAAGAAAGAGAAACTTTTAGGGATGGATATTACACTTTTTAAGTTTTGTGATGGATTAGGAAAGAAAAAATGTTTTAATCCAAGACCAGAAAAGATAATTATTATAGAAAGACACTTTCCTTAGTTAAGCGCGTTGATAATGATGAGGTAGGAACTAGGAAGGAAGGAACTTCAATGTAGCCAGCAAAGCCGCCCCTATGGCCTGTACCTCTCTCTCTCTTGAAACATCTAAACAATTTCCTAAGTTGAATTAAAATTATTTTTCACAATTAAAGCACTGCTCGGTGTTTGGCAATTATTCTCTTGCATTGTTATATATATATATATATGTTGAATTATGTATTATGTCGCACGATCTCTAAAATGTTGAACCTCGAATATAGTGAAAGCAGTGGACTTTTCTTTTAGCTCGATGATGCAATAATTACCCGTCAACAAATGTTGTTTACTGCATATACTAAAATTCCCATTCAAAGGTCTCTTAAAGATAATCATGATTAGTGAAGGTGGTTATTCGTTTTAACAAAAAAAATTAGTACAACAATCCTTATGGTTGCTAGCATCCATCAGACAGTGATACGTTTTTAAACATAATTGGTGCAGTTGTTTCGGGGGTTTTCGATTCGGGTTTAAAGGTGGAGTCTTTTCTTCTTGGTTTCTGCTGAATTTTAGCCTTTTAAGGCGGGTTTTATGCTGGCTTTAGAACTGTATACAAACCCCTTGCACATATCTAACCGTCGTGGTGTTGGGATTGACTGGTTGTTGTGGTAGTTTGGTCTCCTTGTTCGCTTGTTTCCTTAAGTGTTTATGTTCGTTCTGTACAATTAAAGACTTCAACTTTCAGCCTCTTTCGTACTTTTGACGTATACCCTACTTGTCATCTCGCTTTTGGTGCTAAAGTCACTGTGATTGAAGGATGTCTGAGTTGTGGTGTGGATCATTGTAGTTTCATCTTGAGGTTTTGGGTTACGAGGAAGTATTGATGATGAAGGTTTTGGGAGTTGTAAGCCCTGTAAGTGGTACTTGAAGGTTATGTTTTCGATGCAGTTTCAAACTGACGGTCTTTGGGGAGTTTGAGAACTGGGAGCCGGGAATTGGTATTCCAGGATTTTCAGAGTTGTTTATCGCGTAAGTTTTCACTTCTTGGTTCTTGTGAGCTTGTAGCATTTAGTTTGTGGAGTATAGATGAACTTCGATATTGGACCCTGCTGATGAAGTAAGGATTTTGGATTCTGGGACTTATTCGTGATTTAAGGGTTTAGTGGTTAAAGCGAGGGATTGGATACAATGGGGAGCAATGGGATTGATCATCCTTTGAGAAATTCAGAAAATAGTGAGCTGTTCAAGCGCATGGAGCAGACAAATGATGATGATGATGTATTAGTGCCAGTTGAATTTAGGTCTTCAGATGAACCTTCGACAGCAAGCTATCTTCAGGAAACCAATAAGCAGATCACTTCCTCACCTAGAAGAGGTTAGTTCTTGGGATCTCAAGTGTAGTTTCCATTTTCTTGTTCTTTTGTTCGCATGAAAATTGGTGTTTTGGAAATCTGAAAATCTCAAAAGGATTGTAAGTTTATAACGAAGGGGTTTTGTGTGGGAAGAAACTAGAGTTAACTAGTTTTGCCTGTACTGATCTTTCCCCCATTGATATTCTATAATTATTTCACTTGTAATATAACATATTTAGGGTAAAAAAAACATAAATATCAACTTGCCTGAAGGACTTTGAGGAACAGCCGTCAATAACAAATTTGCAATGCATTCATGCAGTTTACTTGTAACTGTGGTTTCGATCACATTTATGAGAGCTTATGTTGCAGAGTTTTCATCTGGTGTTACCTTTTATTATTTTTCATATGTAACTCTGAACAGTCAACATTCAGTCAGTTTTTTTTATACGACACTTAGCACTTCATAGTTCGACCTACTTTCCAATTTTATTCCCCAAAGTTCATCTATATACTTTCTAATGTAAAAACGTTAGCTTTTGAAGGCTTGGATCACTGCATCACAGCACCAGTAGACACTCGCAGAAATTTGCTGAATAGTGACTATTATAACATTACGTTCTGGAGATCAATGACAGAGAAAAGGACTTCTAGGCATGACCTAAAACTGGATAGACTGTCAGAGCATGAAAAGGTAATTAGGGTTTCTAATGCATGGATCTGCAGGATTCTTTACCCACGCCTATTAATATTTTCTTTTATCTTTGGCTTTTGGATTGACTTCGAGGCATTACTTGTGCTTGCTATCAATGAACTTATTTATTGACTCAAAATCTGCTGTTTGCTACATTTCACATTGAGGCAGTAGTTTTCTGCTTTCTGCTGTGTCATATCTGTGTTCTGTTAACTAAGAGCAAAGTGGTATAGAATGCAATCACACCAGTATTGTACTGTCTCACCTAGACAAATGTAAATAATTATGTGAAATGAGTTGTCATCATTTGAAGGCCATTGTTGAAGAACTTGCAATATGCAGTTTCAATCTTTTTTTTTTAATTAAGCATGATTATTTCTTTTCTTTTCAGAAAAAGCTGATTGTGGAGTTAGTTAGGATCCAAAATGATGGAACCGTGGAAGTTGATATAGATAAAAATGATTCTGTTGCTTCAGAGTTACTAGAGCTTCACCCTGTTGAAGATGCATCTTTTTATGTTGGTGACAACTCTTCTGAGTCAAAAAAGTCAATCCCGACATTGAATATTGCCATACTTGTGGTTGGAACAAGAGGAGATGTGCAGCCCTTTCTAGCTATGGCAAAAAGACTTCAGGCAGGTTCTAACAATCTGTTGATTCCTGTGGTGCAGTGTCTTTGATAGCTTATTTCTATTTCATGTTGAAATTTCATCTCATACTTATCCTAAATATTCTATGTCTTGATGATGCTTGACTTCAAGTGCCTCCTTGTTGTTTTAAGAACCTGGTGGTCCTGGTCTATGCCATGGAATTGCTTTTACAAACATAAATTACTGCATTATCCTGGATGTAGCATTTCTGCTGCCAGGATCATGTATTCCTTGTTTGGTCTATTGTTCAGTAGACCTGATTAATGATTTCCAGTATGCTTTGATGACTTTCAGTATTAATTGATGCAATTCTTTCTTGCAGGAGTTTGGCCACCGTGTTAGGCTGGCAACTCATGCAAATTTTGATGGTTTTGTGAGGTCAGCTGGTGTAGAGTTTTATCCCCTGGGCGGTGACCCTAGAGTTTTGGCAGAATGTAAGAGGCCCTGAAGCTCTGTATTACATTATTCTTTCTTTAATGCATTAAAATGTTTTATGATGTCAACTCTGTTGGTGGACTTTCCTTCTGTCATGAAACTATAACGAGCTGGTGGCAAAATGCAGTTGTCTAATTGACATGTATCACTATGGTTAATCTGTAAAAGCTACAAATGGCTTGCCTGGGGCCAACACGTTAACGTTTTTATGTTTGGAGAGTGAATGATTCCAGAGCTTATCTTAACAGTATAATGCCCAAATTAAAATGGCCCAAAAAGTTGAAATTGTTCCTTCCTATGTCCAACGCCACCTACTTTATACTGAAATTCAATATTATATAACTCATATTGTTGGTTTCCATTCTAGATATGGCCAGGAATAAAGGTCTCATACCATCTGCACCAGGAGAAATTTCCATCCAGAGGAAGCAGCTGAGAGCCATAATAGAATCCCTACTCCCAGCATGCATGGAACCAGATATGGAAACTGGTATACCATTTAGAGCGCAGGCAATCATTGCAAACCCTCCTGCTTATGGTGAGTTAATTCAGTTTAGATGTGCCACTTTCTCCTTGGTTGGTTGTATTGCTTCTTTCTTGAAGAAGGATGGACGACCTCTTAACTTTTGTTTTGGTTGGGACTTAAGCTTAAGGAATCTCCTCATTAATAAGAGCAGTTTATTGTTATTCTCACTGAGCTTTCGCATATGTTTGAAATAATTCATGTATTCCAATTTAAGACATCTGTTTGGGTTGAAGCCTCCTTTAACCCAGCAGTGCAGTCACATGGTAGTAAACAGAAAGGAACAGTGTTTTTCTAAATTTGATTCATGTAATGCTTGATTTTAGATTATGTAACGATCACTTGAATACTACGGCTGCATGACTGGTTTAATTCATGTCAATATGTGAAGGCTGAAACTAAAGGCAGGGAAGGAAAACTTTTATTATGGGTGTGGGGACTATTCTGTTTCACTTGTGGACCCTCAACTCTTCTCAGTAACATTCTTTATGTTGTCTTGAATTTGGATGTACTAGAAGTAAATTTTTTATGCATCGATATTATATGCTAAAGTGTCATACGTGATATTCTGACTGGCAACTTTTGTTGCAGGACATGTGCATGTTGCTGAAGCTCTTGGCGTACCAATTCATATGTTCTTCACAATGCCTTGGACGTGAGTTTTAATAATAATTTTCCATGCATGAGAATATCATTACAGGCATTACTTGAAACAATAGGATCATTGACTCAAAACTTTTAGTAATTGAATCCTTTGTAAGGAATAAAACATGATGGAAATTAAAAATCATGATTTCTGAGCATTGTCTAAACTAGATGGCAAAAGCACAGTAGCTTTTTAGTGTTAAATTTATTCTGGTATAGATCAATAGTGATGTTTTAGCATGAGTTGTTCAAAATTTCAAAGAGAATTCATATTAACACATATGAGGAAGAGATTGATTATAAAGTCTAGACGTGCTTTATTGTCATAAAAGTTCCTTGCGCTACACGATTCTTACTTCCATTGTTGATAGGCAGGCCAACATATGAATTCCCTCATCCTTTTGCTCGTGTACCTCAGAGTGCTGCTTATTGGGTATGCTCTTGCTTGATTCAATAACTTCTCTAATTTATGTTCCTATGTCAGTGACCTGTGCACTTATGTTACCCTCCATTATTCCATCTGCTGGATTCAGCTTTCTTATATTGTTGTGGATTTGCTGATATGGTGGGGAATCAGAGGACATATAAATGACTTCAGGAAAAGAAAGTTAACGCTGCCCCCTATTGCATACTTCAGTATGTACCACGGATCCATCTCGCATTTGCCAACAGGTTATATGTGGAGTCAACATCTTGTGCCCAAGCCCAGTGGTAAGGATGTATTTTTTTTCCTTATTCGTTTCTTTTTCCCTCTATATTGAAGATTAGTCTTCTGTAGTTCTTTTTGTCCAAGCATGGCAGTAGCTGTTATTATCTTCTTTTATATAGATTCTTGCTAAGCCCCTAGTTACAAATGTTGCAGAAACTGTACAGGATTGATGTATCTTTAGTCCTATCTAGGTTATCTGTTTCTTTGGCATAGGAGATGGATTGTCCAGATGATAGTACTTTTGTTTCTTCAAACAAAAATCAGTAGCCTATGGAGAACTTGGTGGTTTCACCCTTTACATCCAGGGTCTATGTTGCTTTCCTTTTTTTTTTTTTTTGGTTTTGTAATCTTTATCACTTATTCATATGCTTTTTGGTTCTGTGTCTTCCGCCATTGGAAAAAAAGGCTTGATGGTCTTGATAAAATTTAACACTATAGATGCAATTGTTAGATGATTAATTCATATTTAGTGGAAATTTTTGAACTAGGAACAGTTTATAGTTTTAGCAACTGAACCAGGACATGATGATGATCAGGTATTTCAATGGATAAGTGGATGGATTATTTAGATTCGTTTCAGATGACACATCATTCGTCTTATTAAAGGTTTCAGTAGGTGAACCACTTAGCTATCCAAATGCCATCTGCTTAGAAAGTCGTGAAATAATCATTGTTCTAGGCTAATTCATGTTAGTTTTAGAGATGTATATGGCATGGCTGGCATCTGCTTCATGTGTCCAGCATCTGATGACATCTAATCTCAACTGGGCAGTTGATTCTCTTTCTGAATCTAAACTCTCTTTCATCTCATTCTTAAGCTTCTTTCATGTTATTGCTGACACTGATTGCTAACTTTTTTAGCATTCACATTAGTGGCTAATTTGACAAAGTATCTGCAGATTGGGGTCCTTTGGTTGACGTTGTTGGTTATTGCTTCTTGAACCTTGGGTCAAATTACCAACCTAAGGAAGAATTCACGCAGTGGATTCAGAAAGGAACACCACCAATATATGTTGGATTTGGTAGCATGGTATGATCATTTCTCTATTCTTGCAGTAATATTTGTACCCTTTTACTCCCTTTTTCCTTAAGTTGCCAATTTTGTTTGATGATTTTCCCATCTCTTTCTACTCTTGCTTTAGTAGGCCTAAATGTAGAGTTTTTGTTTCAAATAAACCAGTGTAAGGTGGCCTTGAATACTTTACGTTCCATGAGGTAGCAGCCTGATGGTAAACTGCTATTAGTCAAGCCTAAGTGGATTTTCCTTGTTATGGCTTATTTATTCCCTTTTATTCCTCCACTTCGCTCACCACTCTATTGTATGATTACTAAAGTTGGCAGATATTATGTTTTTGGATAATTAACTTCTGTGGAGGCTATGACTGAAACTATTATTTATTGATTCTGAAGCCTCTTGAAGATCCCAAGAAAACTACGAGCATAATATTGGAAGCACTGAAAGATACTGGACAAAGAGGAATAATTGACCGAGGATGGGGTGATCTAGGCAATAGTAAGTTTATTTCTTTCGACTGTAAAATTTCATTTATATGTCTGGGTACTAATTGTTAATGGATCTTATCCATTGGTTAATTCCAACTAGTTAATTCTGTTTTTTCACTTTGCCCCTTTTTCTCTACTTTTATTTTTTTTAGACACCCTGCTAAACTGATAAACTGTTAAAAGCCTAATATGAAAGTTGAAATAGAGGCTTTAAAGGAGATATGCTTTATTTACAATCCCAAATCCATATATATAGGGCATGCTATTTCCCCATCTATTTCTTTGGGACAGGATTGTTTATAGCCCCTGAGATTGGCTTAAGGATGCTTCAAGGCGTGTTTACTTACAGAAAATAGTTTTCTGTTTTCATTTTCCAATTTTAATTGAAAATGAAAAATTTTCATTTTTATTTAAAATTTAAAAAACGTGTTCATTTGTTAGTATCAAAAAGTTGTTTTCTATTTTTCAAAACTAAAAAATGTGTTCATT
>JANIMX020000047.1:205688-219022 GCA_024582655.2 Erythroxylum kunthianum
AAGTAAAGTAAAATATTAAATTTTGATTTTGTGTCATTTAATATGTCGAAGGCTTAAACATTTATAAAG
This sequence comes from Erythroxylum kunthianum, assembly GCA_024582655.2. Taxonomy (NCBI): domain Eukaryota; kingdom Viridiplantae; phylum Streptophyta; class Magnoliopsida; order Malpighiales; family Erythroxylaceae; genus Erythroxylum; species Erythroxylum kunthianum. The sequence continues at coordinate 205,758 of JANIMX020000047.1, forward strand.
AAATAGAGTTATTTATTATGATTTCGACTTTCTATTTTATATATATGGAAACTTGTTTTTACCCCTGAAAATTGCATGTTTTTTTTTTTTACTTTTCACTGAACATTCTGTGGCATGTTTCAATAATTTACATATACCGAGTTGTTTTTCTCTTAATTGGGATTTTTATTAATAAATAAATAATTAATTAATTAATTAAAGATTAACAATAAAATGGGATTCTTCACTATCGTCTATCACCGCCGCTAGTGATTGCCAATATATGGCCATTATAGTCGCCCCATATGGGCGAGCTGAAGGCCGCCCTTGTGGTGGTGATTCGCTGAAGATATGAACGGTGATGATATTTTTCTAGTTGCAACTCCGACAAGCCTAATCAGTGTTACAAGCAACAACGGCAGCGAGCTTTATGGAAGAAAATATAGGCGGTGATGGTATTTTTCTATTAAGAAAGAAAATTCGACAGTAACAATCATAAATACTAGTGCGAGAGGTGTCCATGGTAGTTATTGACGGTGGCAACAGCAAACCATTGGCGAGGAAAGAGTTGCTGCTAGAAGACACAAGAAGGCAAAAGTCGAGTGGTAAATTTTGAATATTGCTTCCTAGGGTCAGATTTTAAGTTTTAAATTTCAGTAACAATCCCTAATATTTAATTAGTTCAACTTCAATTAAGTTTTTTAAAAGTTAATAAAATTATATATTGACCTTGAAAGTAAATTTAGACTATAATATAACTCATGTAATACAAATGGGCATTCAAGAAAAATTTTATATTTATTTTGAGTTTAAAGTTAATTAATCAATATGAGATTTTAGTTTATTTTAGTATCATTAATAAATATTATTTTACTTTAGAGTAGCCATAATATTTTTAATATTATAATAATCACATAAAGTTATTATATTTTCTAATGCATCTTGCTATAATTGTATCGATAAATAATTGTCTTTGTTTACAAAGAGACATCATATTCTAATTAGTTTAATTTTAAGAAATAGTAAATTAGATCCTTAAGCCCACATATATTAATTTCATTTTATCATTTTAATTAACTTTCATTTATATAGATGCAATCTGGGATTTTGACCTTTGCTTACCTGAAGTTTTGAATTTATTATAAAATTAAGTTTTATTTTTTTTATGGTATTGATATATGTGTTTCTTTTTTTATTTATAAAGTCATTTCTAATTCTATGCTTCTTGAAACTTCTTATTTTATAATATTATATGGATATTTTCTTGATCGGAAAGAAAAGGTCTTGGGAATAGAGTATATGGACCTTGATTTGACGTTCATATGGAAGCGTTACATCTTATAAAATCAAGTGCGTTAATGAGAAAGTGTAATATGAAAGGTGAGAGTATTTTAATCACTTAAATTTAATACTTATCAAGTCTCATGTAAATAAAATCATGAGAGATTCCATTGAAGATATTGACAAGGCAACATATTTCTACGAAGGTAATTTAATAAAAATTTGAAAAAACTCTAATGAGGCCATAGTAAAAACTTTGATGAAAAGATTAATAAATATGAGGTCTAATCTGATTAAAAGTGTGCAAGACAATATAATAGAAATGAAGAATATTGTAAAATCTCAAATCTCATATTTTTCGATACATGAATATAAGATGAAAATTCAAGAAAATAGTGTATTCGGGTAAACCCGATTGTCGTTGACAGCTCGTACGTTCATGACTTTTAGTTATGATAAATTAATGGGTGTGCTGACGATTTGAAACGTGGTAGCACCGAGTCATATAATGTGGTCGTTGCTATGCTTCCGCAAGTGCACGGGTCGTTCAAGTAATAAAGTGTGCGTAAGCACGGATATCGTCCTCTGAAGACTGGTTGGATACTAACTTCGAATCTCGGTTATCGTCTAGCTCATAGAAAATTTGAGGTTTGTAATTATTGTTGTACACTAAGAGTGAGAGAGAAAGTAAATACGAATTGACGGTGATTCACCTACCGAATATTGAATTCTCCTAGGTGTCTATCAAACGTCTGAATTGACGTCCTGAATTAATTGAATGTTGGAATTGAATCGGCGTTCCATTAGCTTAGGTTAACACCTCTGTCGAGTGAGTTAACCCCTAATTTCTAAGCTCGACAGAACCTCTCTCGAGTATTTACTAGTTAGGGACCGCGTGAAGGCTGAGGAACGTTGACGGTGACAGAAACCGGTCAACCTTGTCGGTTACAACTCGAGAACGTCAACACCGAAAGTTTGTCGGGCTATCTTCAATACACCCCAGACAATCCTCTACCCGAATGAATATTCTAATCGAACCACGCTCTGTCGAGTCAATGGTATGATAATCCTAACCGAGTATTAATTGGAAAGTGGCAATATTATTCATTCAAGTAAAACAATTCTAATTCAATCAATTCAAAATAAATCAATTCATCCATACATTAAATACCTAGCATTCAACAATATTCAAATAGAATACAAATTAAATCCAATTCAAGACCAACTACAAACATCTAAGGGTTTGAAATGAAAACCGAACCGATCCACGACAAATGGATTAGGAATCTCGACCTTCGGTTCGACCCTGAAGCTCTAAGCCATCCACCGTGCGAATCCGGCAGAACCTCGGCGACACTTGTCAGGAATCACCTCGGATTACCGAAACGCTCTCAACCGTGTTTATCTCTCTTCTCTCTATCTCTCTAACCTCTAATGTATATATTTTGTTTGATGGCTGCCATCTTTCATTTATAGAGGAACCGACACACATGGACACGGTTTGATGTTTCCCGCCAACATGACACGGCCACGTTGACACGTCCGTGTCAGCTAAGTGACACGTCCGGGTCAGTCTGGTAACACGCCCGTGTCTGTTGGCAGAATCTTGATCTTGATCTTGATCATTTTCTCGCTTTTCTTCCCGATTTCGGATCAATTCAACTTGACATTCCGCAATATACACAAAATCACTAAAGAACCTGAAATACACTAAAACAAACACATTAAATGCAACAAAATATAAAAACATAAGTGAAACATAGGAGAAAATATGATAAGTTATGTACTTATCAAACTCCCCCACACTTGAGCCTTTTCTTGTCCTCAAGCAAAATCAAACATACAAATATGATGCGGACAAACATGCAAGGATGCAAACATGCAACACGAAAAGTTTGATGGTTCATTGACTTTCATCGAATGGAATTGCTAAACTTTTTAACTGAAATTAGTTAATAATTTTCATTTTATTAACTTATTCCATCATATTTAAGCACTTTACTATAAATATGCGAATTAATTAAGACATAAGTAATGTAATTCTATACTTATGAAACTTACAAACACATGTTTATTATTAAAAATCGAATAAAAAGATAACTATCAATAATTATCCTTTCATGAAAACTGTTGCTATTTATTCGAGATAAGTAGGATTTTATTAAACACAGTTTTTGTTATTTTTTATTTTTATGAATACTAACCTAGTGTTTTTGACGGGAAGACAAATATTTGTGATGCATGTCCCTCGATTACTCAACTAGGCTATGTTTTATTATTGACAAGCTTGGTTGGAGAGTCATATAAGCCTTTTGACGCGAAGACATATATTTTGTGATACATGTCCCCAGTTACTCAACTGTATCCCTTCTCACAATTGAGTATTAGCTCTACTCATAACTCTGCGGGACAGCGGAATAGTTTAGCTGGCGGGTCATTTTGGCCTTTTGACGCGAAAACACGTATTTTGTGATACATTTCCCTGATTACTCAGCTTCATCAGCCATCTCAACCGGCTATTTGCCTACTTCATTTCTCTATAGTCAATTATTTTCATGAAACGAAATTAGGATTATTTGTTTACTTAAAAGATTTCTAATGATAAAAACATAAAGGTAAGTGATATAAAGTGTTGAACTAAGTTGTTATAACCTAATTAAAACATATATTTATTTTAAAGATGCTTAATGAATGAATTCATTAGTTAATATTACTTCACAATTTATCTAATTTTTGTAAAAAGTTATGCTAATTCAAAATCAATTTTAGCCAATTTACATCCATACATTCAAAGAAATGCAACATAATGAAATGAGGAGCAGTTGCGTACCACTCCTCTACACTTAAGTAACACATTGTCCTCAATGTGTTAAATAACAAACATAACGAAATACGAAAGTAATGTCAAGCATTGATATGTAAAGGAAGTAAAGGCAAGAAGAAATTTGACATTAAGCTCAAAAGCGATGGCATAAAAAAATGAACTTATACAAAGGTCGACATATATTCCAAAATGTGGAGCTAAATACAAGAAAAATAAATTAACTAACTACGACTAACTAAAATACAATGAAAAAGTGCTCAAAATGAAGGACTGTTGCTCTCATCGTTGAAGTCTTAGTCCTTAGAGACTGGAAGTTCACTCATCATCAGACGATGAGTCCATGCCCAGCAAGGGTGGCATCTGTTGGCCTTGATGTGCCAAAATCATTCGTAAGGATGTGCTAATCCAATCTAGCCGTGCTTCAACCCTCCTCTGCGTCATCTTAATATCGATCATGTCTGATCGAAACAGTGCCATGACACCCTCTAGCCTCGTGAGATAGATCTTAAGATCTATAGGTGCAAAGATAGATGGTGGTGCTGCAGAAAAGGATGGAGCAGCTGCTAGTACATGTGCACAGTCTGGCTCAGACTCTGATGCTGGTGTTGCTGCTGGCTCAGGTATGTCCTCCACGGAAAGGCCATGTGTATCAATGGGGGATGTCGGTGAGGTTGGATCATGTAACGTTGAATCTGGATCCGAAAAATGATTTGGATCCAGGCAGCGTATAGTATCCCTACCCAAATATCGGGGGTGACCCTCTAAGGTCATAGGGGAACTGAATCTAGAACTCCCAGTACACGAGCTAGCCTCGTGATGTACCTTCCTCCATAGAGGCAACTGGCTGAAACCTTTCGGCACTAGCCAGCCTAGATATACGCCAAAGCATGTGCCACGTTACACTACGTACGATAGATCAGGCAATTCAGGAACAATAGGTCACGGATACCTACCACTCCCGAAGTCCCCTTCCTGGCCACTAGAGTATGGTCCAGGATGTTATGGATGATCCACAACAGGAACAAGGCGAGCTTTTATGCCTTCGACATTTTGGTTCGTAGAACCTGCCGGTGGGAGCTAACTATCTCCATATTTCTGCAGGGCCGAGAACTGTATTTGGAAAAATGAGCTCAACACTCTGGTAGGATTTAGTCGTCAGATCCTTGGCTGAATATAGTCCGATCCAGACACCCAGCTCGTTGACACTGAGTCGGAAGTGCTATCCTCCTAATCAAAGTTGTAATGTAGGCGTGTCGAGGGACAATGCCTCCCTTTGGAATTTCAGCGTGCAGTAGAACTCAATTGTCAACTCTCGATAGGATGGTTCGCTGATATCAAAGAATGGAGCCCATCCTGGCTGGTGTACGTTCGCCCTTAGCTCATCGACAAGCCCAGCTCTCTGCATATATCCCCAATCGATCACTCGAGGGGCTAGCCATGCCTTGTTGGCAAGCTATTAAAACCGAACCCTAGGATCTTCCTCCTTGAATCGCAGCAGATGGTGATCAACTATAAACATGATCAAGGGGATAACAACTGGCTGGCTGGACGAACCCTCGCATGAAGCCCTTTTAAGGGGCGGTTGGTGCGTTTTGGGTGCCATATCTGCATGAATATAAGAGAGGCAGTCTAAATAAACATAATTTGATACAGAATATGAAGATCAAAACTATCTACGACATCGAATAACCTAACCCTAATTGGCTTCAAAAAATGTCAATGGAAATTTTGTCAATTATGAAAGAATGAAAAATTTGAGCGTCCTAAAGTGATTAATCTGAACTACGATAAGTAATTGAATAAAAATGGCTTTAGGAGTTTAGGTTACTAGGCGTCCCTATAACCTAAAATCCTAAATGAGAAAGCTATAAACCTTAGTTCAAATTAACCTATCAAATTCTCAATCTCATGCATAAAAATAAGCAATTAGAGCTAATATGAGATAAGTGTCGGATTTTACTTTGAGGAGGCTTGAGATGATTAACAGGAATTGGGTAGGGGTTTTGTGGTGAGGGATTGGGAGGATTTTGAGTTAAAATGAGAACAATGGTGAAGATATGAGAAAATGGTACGAATGGATTTAATTTATAGAAAATGCGACACGCTTAGCGAACATGCCTATGTTCGCTCTCGCCAGGCGAACACGGCTAGGGTACGACCGTATTTGCTGGGCGTGTGGGTTGATAAAGGCTAAATTTATACATATTTCAGTATATGATTTGGATTAAATTTTTTATTAATTGAATAGAAATCATGTAGAATTGGTATTTAATTATCTTATATTTAATATTTCAGGTATTAAACCAATTATAGCAAAAAAAAATGGATCAATTAGAAGAAAAAGGACCAAAATTGGAGAAGTGCATCATTTTACACCGTCGGCCTTGAAGCATATAAGTCGATAGTGTATTATTCAACGCCGCCAGCATATCAATTAATTAACGCAATATACACCGACCAATCAGAAGATAAGTCGCAGGCGTTACACCGGCATAAAGTGAAGATTTTTCAAGATACGTTATCAGCGTACAATTAAGGAGAGTTGGCATTGAACTTAATCCATCTATATAAAGACTAGAAGACACAAAATTAAGGATTAGCATGAGAATTAGATCTTCATTAGTCATTAGGTTAGAATAAAATAAGGTTAAGGTTTTTTCTTTCTCTCTGTATTTTCTTCAGCTGAAACATAGTTTTAGATTTTTCTTCAATTTTTTGTCATTCTGTCTTTAGTTTTCCAGTTACTTTGTTCTTCAATTACAATTTAGTTTCAACATTAGTTTTCGATTATAGTTTAGTTTTCAACATTGTTATTTTTGTTTTTCATATTTATTATATACAAAAGCTTTCATGTTTTGATATTTTTGTTTGATTATTCTTAATTTACAGTAACCTGTTTTCTTTTATTAGTTTTTGATTTACGATTATTATTGCATGATTTATTATTCTTTATTTTTTATTTTTTATTTTCCTTAAATTAGTCTCTGTTTGATTTCTATTTTTATTTTCAGTATGATTTCTTTCGTGTTTTTCTTCAATAATTGCATGTTTAATTTTGTTTTCATGTTAGGTAATTTTATTTTATGGGATTAAGATGAAACCCTAAGATGCTAAGATGATAGTAGTTGTCATGTTATAGGATTAATGGGTATGTGATTTATTTTAATTGTAATTCCTCTAATTTCAATTGTAGTCTTAATTGACTAAAATTGTTCGAAACCATATAAACACGAGAGGGAATATAGGTTTGTTAGGAATTCATAATTGGACTAATTAATCAATACGGGAGTTGCGATAATTAGTTTAATTAGAGATTATCCAGGAATTAATGCAATGTTACTAGTTAATTATTCACTAAGGGATTAAGGATAACTAATTTAGGACATTAGGTGATCATAGCATCGGGAAGTGTATGAGAATAATTTAGAATCCGCTATTAATTAGAGATACGAGAGTTGACTAATTAATTAGAGGTTAAAGACTTTAATTTAAAGACTTCGCAACTTATTAGGATAATCACATATTTATTAATTTAATAACATGACAATAATTTAATTAGCGTAATTAGGGTGGATTCTAAATCCTTACTTTCTTTTTTTATTCGTTAATTTTCTAATTTAGTTTATTTTAATTCAGTTACGTGACACAAACCTTAATTTATGATAAATATTAAAGAATACTCCCAATTGGACAACGTAATATTAGTCCATCAAGGGTAAAAAGGGACAACGTAAAGGAATTTATGATAAAGATTAAAGAATACTCCCAATTGGACATAATTGACAAGTACGTTATTGGGAACCTAATGGGTGAGCTGAAGACCAAGAAGTTTAACTAGTCACAGTGCATTAATGATCGCGTAATAGGCATAGTAAATCTAACAACAAAGTTGAAATCAATAGGTATAGATTTGAGTGAGTCCTTTTTGGTTTAGTTTATCATCATCCTGAGTTAAGCAAGTTTTAGTGAATTACAACACCCTTAAGGAAAAATATAACTTTCAAAAAATTAAGACCATAATGGTTCAAGAGAAAGAGGTCAAAGAAGATGAAGGAGCATTATTTCCATCTTATGTTTCATGACAAAGATAGTAGCTGCAAAGCTAAGACGGTTAAAAATGACAAAGATCCAATAAAGTTCAGTGAGAGCCGAATCCATAAGGAGCAAAGGTGTTACTTCTTTAAGAAAGATGGTCACTTCAAGAAAGATTATATGAAAAGAAATACATGGTTCAAAAAGAAAGGTATACGCTATGTTTCAATATATTCCACTTCAAATCTTATTATAATATCTAATAATACATAGTGGTTAAATTTTGGTATAGCTACTCACATGTCACATGTTATGTATGGATTCTTTTTAATCTATCTTATAATAAAAACTGAAAAGTTTATATAAGTTTATATATATATATATAAGGAACATAATAAAGGCATATCTAGAGGGAATTAGAACGTATATATTGATCTTGGACACTGATATATATATATATATATAAGGAACATAATAAAGGCATAACTAGAGGGAATTAGAACGTATATATTGATCTTGGACACTGATTATCATTTGGATATAGAAAAGTGTCTTTATTTTCTGGAATGTGCTAGAAATTTAGTTTCTATTGGAAAGTTGGATGATGTAGAATTTAACTTTAAGATTGGAAATGATGTTTTTTTTTCACTACATAAACATAAGTACTATTATGTTTTTGGTACTTTATTTAATTATTTATATCATTTCATTCTTAATGTTGATTTTATTAATCTCTGTTTCTTGTTGAACATAATATAAGTAGTAAATCTAGTGCACATAATGAGTATTTTGCTTTCTTGTGGCACCAAAGGTAAGGTCACATATCCAAAGAAATTTTATTGAAGTTAATGAAAAGTAAAATTTGACCTTAATTGGATTTTACTGATTGAGATGTGTGTGTGATTATATTATAGGTAAGCAAACCAAACGTATACCAAAGAATCCAGCCATAAAAGTAGTCAACTTCTTATGATGATATACATCGATATATGTGTCCTTTGAATATTCCATTTTGGGGCAATGAAAAGTATATCATCACTTTTATTGTTGACTTCTCACAGTATTGTTACCTATATCTACTACATGAAAAGTCTTATTCAGTGGACATCTTTAAGGTGTTCATTAATAAGGTGGAAAGGTAATTAAATAGAAAAATAATAGTGAGGTTTGATAGAGGTGGTAAATATTATAGTAAGTTTGATGAAAATGAACAATTCCCAAGTCTATTCCTAAAGTTTCTTGAATATAGAGGATTATGTGCATAATATATAATGCACATTACACCATATCAAAATGGTGTAGCTGAAAGGCATGACTGTTAATTTATAGCACTATACCTTTATCATTGTAGCTGCATGCATTAAAGACCTTTGTATCTCTATTTAACTCCTAATAAGGAAATTCCTAAGACTCTTTTATGAAATGTGGACAGGTAGGAAATCTAGTTTGAGATATCTTTATGTTTGGAGTTACCCAATAGAAGTAAGGGTATATAATCCATATGAAAAGAAGCTTAATGTAAAGATTGTTAGTGGTTACTTCATCTACTATCCCAAAAAATCAAAGGGTTATATATTTTATTGTATTAACTATAGTATAAGAATAGTTTAGTCTTGTAATGCTCATTTCATTAATAATGGCCAATTTAGTGGGAGTGGAGAACCACAACAGGTGGATATTTGAGATTTGTACACCTAATATTTCTCCTTAAGTTGTTGTTCCTTTTGTTGTATTAGAATCACACAGCATATCAAAATAATAAATCCATATTCAAAACCCACAAGGTAAACATATAAGTAATGAATCGGCTAATAATGTGCAAGTCACAAATGAGTAAGGTAGACGAATCACAAGAAATATCATTATAAAGGTTTGTAAGGTAGAAAAGATCAACTATTCTGAATGACTACATAGTTTACTCACTTGAACAAGAATGTGACTTGAGCATTAATTAGGATCCAGTCTCATTCAAATAAGTCATAAAATGTAAAAGCTTTAAAAAGTGGTTCAATGTTATGAAAGAAGAGTTGAAATTGACAACAAAATCTCAACAAAATCTGGGAATTAATTAGTTGCCTAAAGGTTCAAAGTAAGTCGGTTGTAAATTTGTATTTAAGACAAAATAAAACTAAAAAAGGCAACATCAAAAGATACAAGGCTAGACTTATCATCAAATGTTACACTTAAAAAGATGACATTGACTATAAAAAGATTTTTCTTCAATTTCAAAGAATGACTCTTTAAGGATTATTATAACTTTGGTGGCTCATTATGATTTAGAGCTTCACCAAATGGATGTAAAGACTACCTTTTGAATGTTGAATTGGAAGAAGAAGTTTATATGAATCAATCAGAAGGATTTTTGATCATAGAAAAGAAAAACTTAGTTTGTAATTTAAAGAAGTCAATATATGGATTGAAACTTTCTAATAGTGGTATCTTAAGTTTAATGATACTGTAACACCTGAGGCCAAAAGTAGGGAGTGATTGTCGGTGCTAAAGAAGTACGGACAAAGAGCGGATCCTGGAAGATTTCTTGGCAAAAGGGTACATGAATGAACTAAAATCGTACCTGAAAAAGAGAGATCCTGAGACTGTGTAGGTATGAGACTACACTAGTCTAAAAGATTTAATATGTTCTATCTATACCAATAAGGTGCACCTACCTTTTCAGAGCACATTCCGTAAGAATTCCATAATTAAGCATGCTTGACTTGGAGCATTTTAAAATGGGTGACCTTTTGGAAAGTTTTCCAAGGTGAGCATTCGAGTGAGGACAAAACATGTTGGGAAGGTCTTAAGAGGATCGGGGTAACGGACCTCTACCTAAGAAGGGGGACTGGTCAAACCGGTGTATGCTAGACTCAGTATTTATCGAAGGTAGGAATGTATTGGATCAGAGTAGATAATAGAAGGGCTTTTCTTTATTGATAACAAGGGCAAATGTATACAAGAGAGAGAAAGTAAGACTCCGAGTATTTCCCGTCTGTCTTGCAATCTCTAAGTGAAGTCTATTTATAGACTTCCAAGCCTAGTACTATTACAGGTTGATGTCATGCATGACATCACAAACTAATAATGCAAACTATCAATAATGTCTGATGACATCATTGCTTACATCACTAACTCAATAATGTAACCTATTACATCATTGATTACACACTAAGATACAAACTAATTTACATCGTGGGTTCCACCACGCTCCATTATTTACTTTGTCTTTATCATTATTGGCACCACAGTAGATCCACTCACTGGAAATGAGACTAAAGGCAAGGAAATGATGGTCTTCAATTATCGTACTCTGAACGATAATACCTACAAAGACCAATACAGTCTTCTAGGAATCAATACCATCTTGAAAAAGGTTGGTAGCCCAAGACGCAACCTGAAAACCCCACATTCGTTTGGTTTGTTCTTTAGACCAGAAAGTTTGTTGCTTTTTTGTTTTTGTTTTTCTGTTTGTTTTAGTGTCTAGGTTGTGACTGTATATACCATTGGAGCAATCTTGGCCAATGTTACTGAGGAATAAGGCTTTAAAAATATTTGTAGTTACTATCCTGTCAAAAGAAAAAGCTTGGTTTAATAAATTAGTTTCGTGTTAACTTGACAATCTGATTGCAGGAATCCTATCACAGTGGATTGTGATTCCAGCGAGTGCAATATCAAAATGGAAGACTCGTCGCTTTATTCGCCTAAACCGAGCCAAGAATTGCAGAGAAGCAATTAAGCATTGCATAGGACCCAAGAATAACTCAAATCCCATCCTAAGAAGGCCACTTAATGTTTCATTACAGTTAGGAGTTGACATTACCAATATCTCATATCAGAACCACCCTCCCTGGTGTTAGGATTTGGGAGAAAAGCTCTTTCATTAGATTAAATAAAAATCATATAAACTTCTGAAATAGTAACATATTATTAGGAAGTTAACACTCACATTGTCACTATAAACACTACTTCTATTTTTACCAACATGTAACTCACATATAATTACCAATTACAACCACTATTTGGTCAAATGTTTAATTAATTTCCAATATCTTCCCTTAACTCAACATGGTTTTAAAATTTAAAAATAAAATAAATTTGAAATTGGAGCACATCTTTTCACATTTCTTAATTTTATAGAGCACTTCTCTCCATTAATTTTTTCATGGAGCACTTCTTTCCAAAAACACTGATGCACTTCTCACCATTTAATCTCAAAGCAAAATTTCTTTTTGTACAAAGTTTGCCGTCTCCTATTTGAATCGACAATCTTTTGTCTTGTGTCCAAATCTTTTATAGTTGAAACATTTTGATTTGCCCTTATGTCAACAATCATCTTCTTTGTAGTTGGTCTTCTTACCGATGCCACAGGGAGAGTATTTGCCTTTTTGTTGTACAAAAAGTGTTGTTTCATTATAAACTCTTTCAGATCTGATCATCGCTCTTTACTCTTGTGCTTGTAACTTGCTTAATAACTCCACAATTGTAAGAGACTTCAAGTCGTGTGACTCTTCTATTGCCGAGATTTTTGGTTCAAACTTTTCAGGAAGACTAACTAAAATCTTTTCAACAACACGATGATATGAAAATTCTTCACCCAGTAGTCGAATTTGATTGACTATCTCCATTAGTTTTAAAGGGTAGTATTTCAAAATTTCACCTTCCTTCAACTTAAGTATCTCGAGTTCACGTTTGAAACCCAAAAACTTAACTGATTTAACCTTCTCACTACCTTCAAATTTTTCTTTAAGTTTATCTCAGTCTTCTTTGGGTGATTCACAAGCTATTATTCTTGTAAAAATTACTTCTGATATTGCAGCATGTATGCAAGTAAGTGTCTTCAGTTTCTTTGCCGAATCCTCTTCAAATTCTTTGACCTTAGCTAATGTAGCATTCTACTCAAGAAGTATAGGATCGACTTCTTTTTCTACAAACCTGCTTAGACCCAAAGCTTTAAAATGAACTTTCATCTTGATAGCCCACATATGAACTTTCATCTTGATAGCTCACATTTGATAGTTTTTCCCATTAAAAATAGGGAGAGCTAGAGAAAAGGAATTTGATGTTATAGATAATTTTCTCCGGTGTTTAAAATCTCATCCCTTTAGATCGTATGGCTCTGATATCATGTTAGGATTTTTGAGAAAAACTCTTTCAT
>JANIMX020000047.1:384409-404898 GCA_024582655.2 Erythroxylum kunthianum
GTTTTTGTTATTCATATTAATATTAATATTACTATTATTATTATTATTATTACTACTACTACTACTACTAGTATTATCATTATTATTGTTATTATTATTACTATAATTATTATTCTATTATTATTATTATTATTATTATTATTATTATTATTATTATTACTCTTTTATTTATTTATTTTTACTTATTCAAAAAATTTTCTTTCTCTCTTTTTGTCACTCTTTTTATGTGGGTCACTTGGAAACAACCTCTCTACTAGTTAAGGGTAAGGCTACGTACTACTGGACCTCCCCAAACCCTGCGCATCAGCGAAATTTCTGCTGGGTATTGTTGTTGTTGTTGTTGTTGTTGATAAACTATAACTAGAAACAATTTAGGAATAGTATATAAATACAAATTGAATATCATAATTATGACCTTATCATAATTTGTATTGTATAATAATTGTTCTAAGGGATTTTACCTTTATCATTGAAATATCAAATGTAATTAATAAATATATAAAGATAAAAACGTCCTCACTAATTAAAATAACAATATCACACATAAAATTGCAACCAATTAATTAGTTGCAAAGAACCACATGTGAGTTTTGTCTATCTGGGATTATGATCTTTTCATAATCCATTTATGGCTTATACATAGACCATTGGTTTTTAATATGCTCGTTGGATTAATGTTACCTTTAGCATGTTTTTGGTTGATGTTATATATTATCCCGCGTCTATATGAATTATGGGTCTTAAGAAAGGCAGCTCTTCCTACATCTCTAGCGCTCGTACAAATAAACACAACAACAAGAGTTCTGTATGCCTTCATAGTCATGTCCAGTGCACCTTCTATCTCTTTTGGTCTCATTTGCGTGTGATTTGCAGTCTAACCCTTTACTGTAATACCTGCAATTGTATTTTACAATGCAATTCGCAATCTGAAAGGCTTGGTTTGGCGTATTATATGGAAACTGAGTTCTGGAGCAGAGGAACAAAATTGAGTGCTGAGACATTAGGAAAAGCTTCGATTATATCCGGATTTATACTTTCATCTTCAGTTGCATTCCATGAGTCATGTTGTATCTCAGGTTCACGATTATTTACTCAATGAACTTGTTGAATTCATGAAATGCACAGAAGAAATTTTTGTTTGCCCTTTAAATGCTAAAAGTTTTTTGCAGATGTGCAACTTACCCTTGAATATACGGAGGGAATGGGAATATTTCAGACATATTAAATGGAGCATAACATTTTTTGATATGTCTGTTTTCTTATGCAGTTAATGCTGGGAGTAAATTTATATTCTCTCTAAATTTTGAGAAGGACTAGTAATGAAGGATAATTTGCAAGCATAACAGCTTTAGTCGTCTTGGTCTACCAATTGGACTGAGAGCCAACTTTTGGTGAAAAATCACACGCACGACTGCATTTAGCACCGCATCTTGAGTTGGGAAATTCTTCCAAGCTCCACGATTAATTTCTTGTTTGATGTATATTCTGGCCTTTTTATGGGAAATGATTATTTCTTGACTCTTACTCCGACAAAACAGAATGGATATTTTGTTCATCTGCAAGCCATTTTGAGTTTAACATCAACTTATTTTTATAGATTTTAAAACCCCTCTGTTAAAACACATAGTACAAGAAGACACGAGTTTTCCCCTCCAAAGCCTAACGAGTCGACACAAATGAATATAGAACAGACGCGAAGAGCTGAAACACCTGACCCTTTTTGGCTCGCAGCTCTCTACTTTCAGCGATGAAACCCAATCTCATGACCTCCAATTCCTTTCGCGCTTTCACTTCCTTGACTCCTAGAACCAACCCAGTTCCCTTTCCAATCAGACCCATAAACCATAGTCGAAAACTACCCCCCTCTTTGATCCTACAGTTGCCGAGACCCACAAGTTTTTATCCAATTTGCTCTTCAACACCCTCAAGAGAGTCCAATCATCTCAATGAAATTCCATCAAGTTCCAACCTTGAATCTTCGAGTGAAGGGTTTGGTGAAGAGGAAATGGGAAGGAGTTTTAGTGTGCAAGTGGGGGGTTCAGTTGTTCCGTCTTATATTCAGTCGTGGAAAAGGCTCAGTATGATTGATCAAACTCTACTTCTTTTGTCTTTTGCTGCGTGCACGGTAGATGCCCTATGCCTCTTTCCGAGTTTCTTTTTGTTTCAGAATTTTAGAAACTTTATAGCTGTAGCTGGATTGGGGAATGGGGGGGTTATCGGAATTCAAGTGGCCTAACAATTATGGTTTATGGCGATGAATCGGAGGAAGTTGCGTTGTGGGTTATGTGGTGATTCTATGGCTTTCAATTCGTTAATGTGTATAATCTGCTTTACATCAATTTATTACAAATATGCTGGGTTGTATATCAAGTATCTTTTTTTTTTTAATCTTTCTTTGGGCGACTAATGCTTGAGATTTCGGTTAATTGAGTATGGTTGTGTTCAGGAGCCTGTAACTTTTGATGAATTGCGTACTATTGCTTATTCTCAGTTTTTTGCTTTTTGTCATACATAAGCCTTCTGGTTTGTGAGCACTTGGGTTCGTGCTTGGAATGTTTGTGTTGGTTCTCTACTACGTTTTGGAGATCGCTTTCTTTCTTTCTTTTTTTCTCTGTTTAGGAACTATATGTATTTGAAAACATTAGCTATTGTTATTAGTTAGTCCGGGTGTAGGAATTTATTTATGCATGGTGATATCAGTTAGACTCAATACTAAGCAACCATAGTTACGATGGTTTTATTGACATGATGGAAAATGTTTCATTGTTGTTCATTACTACCACTGTCTGCAGGCTTCTGTTACATTTACTAGCCTTGTTGTCGCTGCTGTCCCTACACTCTATGTAAGTTTTCTTAACATTACATGACTTGAGTTTATCTTCTTTGTCTGTAACTGCAAGTTATCTGCCAGTTTTAAGACCAGTTTCTTTTGTCTCGTGTTTTCGTGGCTAAATTTGATATAATCGTTAAACCTGTCTTAAGTTTCTCTAAAATGTGTATTGCACAAGTAAGCTATATGTTTACAATAAAAAAGGAGCTATCAATTTCATCTTTGCAATTCAATAATAAGAATTTCTTTCCCTTTCACATGCCGGTTTCCTCTGTGGTGCCACCTTTTCGTAGGCGATGGGGAGAGCTGCAACATCTCTTTCAAAGCTTGCAGATACAGCTCGTGAGGAACTCCCGAGTACAATGGCTGCAATTAGGCTTTCAGGCATGGAAATCAGTGATCTTACACTGGAGTTGAGTGACTTGAGGTGAAATATTTGTCTTTTTTACTTCTGCATGAAATTTATAATTCTTGTATGAAGAAAACTAGTTTTGCTGATCTTGTAAAACAGCACCCTTTTAAACAGATATTGTTTCATTTCCTGGTAGTAGGGAAAAAGGAAAGAAAGGTGATAGGCATTATTTCTTTATAAAGCTAATTCTTACTGTTCTTCTTTCCATGTATTTCACGTTAATTGCATGACTTGTTATCAGAATGCTAACATGCCTGCATTCCTTTACATTTACCTACTTGATAATAGAAAGCAGTGAAGCACACTCAGCAATTCATCATGATTTATTTGTTTATAATGATTGTAAAATTTTCTCTGAACTGACACAGCCATGAGATAGCTGACGGAGTCAAAAAATCAACTCAAACTGTTCAAGCAGCAGAAGCATGAATTCAGCAGATGGGTGCCCTTGCTCACCAGCATACTATTTGTTATTTATTCTATCCCACTGTAATGGCACACATTACTCATCATCTATTGTTTACCAATCCTCAACTGACAAATACTTGTATATTGCGTTTAATCTAGCAATGATTGAAGAGAGAGCCAGCTTGCCTATTATCTAATGGCAACCTGTTGTTGCTGGGGCAGCGAAGAAGACTACTCGTGCTGTTGGCCAAGCGACCAAGACTTTCATGAATATTATATCCCGAGGAGAGTTCAGGTCAGAAAGTGAGGATGATAATGCAATTGATAGGGTGGAAATATGAAAAGTGCAGTTTCTTGCAAATTTTTGTTCTGTACATAAATACAGAAAGTACATAAATGGTGGATATGGGAATTGTCCATTTTCCTTAAATTAGTTTATATCTTCGAATATCCCTTCTTGGGCCTTTCTATTCCTCTTCTTCATGATCAATTTTTCCACTACAATTTTATTTTCAGTGAGAGTTAGATATTGTTCCCCTGCATCTTGTTCTTTTCTTTTTGGATAGCTTATGATGATGAAGTAAGCTTGCACTTTACTTCTCTTATCGGTCAATTCCATATGGATGTGGCTAGTGGGATCGTTTGTTATATGAGACCTACATCAGTGACCATAAATGCTGTAGTGTATCAAGGGAAATTGAATTTGTCTTGCGCTGTCCATTGCTGGATACTGTCTCATGTGGCAGAGGGTTAGATGGACAACATTCCAGGATTCTCCTTGAAGAATATAGACTAATAAGGATTTGAACCTAAAATTTCATAGTTGTATTGAGTTCAGTGTTTATTACTATTGGACAATTCCCTAACTTTTCTTCAAACAACTAGGAGTTGTACAGGGGGCTTATGGACCTGAAAATTGAGCAGGAGAGGACAAGTAAGGTCTTTGGCATGATCAAAGAATGCTTTTCTCCTTAGCTGGATGTCCACATTTTCATACGAGTTCATTTTAAAACACTGATTTATTAGGGTTCTTGCCATCTGGCATAATAACATGCCAGACCATACAGTACGTGCATAATAACGACACTAAGAGAATAACAACATTAGCAACACAGGAGCTAGAAACTTGTGCTTACTGAGGTTGGTTTTAAGGGCTCTATTTTTCTCCCGTCGTCGTCCCGTGACTGAACGAGCAATACTCTTCATCTATACTTGTTTATACTAAAAATACATTTATAGAGCTTGTGCTTGGATATATAGAAGGAATCGCCGCAATAGATGATCATTAGACGTTGTTCTCATTTGGTTTCGTATGTTTGCAGGTGCAGACATAGTGGTTCATCTCAATGTGTTGATTGTCATTAGCTTTTGTGTGTACCACTTCAATAGTGTCTCCCTTTCCTTTTGGTGGTTTCTCTTCGTCATCATTCTTGGCATTCTTGTATGCCAGGTACAAGGCAATTTGAGCAAGTCCAAGCAAAAATCCAACCACATTTGGTACCTGAAGTTGCGAAGAAAAGGGTGTTTAAGAGGTTATCATGCAGCAGAATTAGAAAGATCAGTGCAGTTTGAAGCTGCAATTAAAAATTAAATTAGAGACATGACGATTAGTTGCTGTGAATTACACTGATAATTAAACTTAGAGGATATGTCCACAAGTTTCTAAGATAGTAAAAATGGTTTTGTTTCCTTACCGCAATAAAGCAATCCCTTGTAAAGAATCCATAGAAGAACCAAGTGGTTGCGCTGAGAGTGAGGAAAAAGGACAAGGAGAAAGGCATGTATTCTACACTTTTGGTAGTTATCACCCGCTTCTGGGAAAAGGGTAAATAAGAAGAAGGGAAAAGAAGTGTAAATTCAGTATCATCATAATAGAAACACGGACAATATTCATGTCCAGTTAAGAATCATGAATTACCATAATGCTTAAAGGAGCAGCGAATACAGCCAGATTGAAAGCAGCACTTATCCACCCAACAGCAGAAACTCGATCAGAGCGCTTTACTAGTAAAATGGTAATTAGCATCATCAAGCCATAAGACCCTAGGTTGATGAGTATCAGCTTCAATGTCAATATCTGCATGTAGTGTAATACTGTCAGACGGTTGTGCTTGTGGACTTCTCATGATACAATGTAAATCTTGTTTAAAAACTTAATTATACAAAGTCTTGAGGAAGACATGTAAGTCTTACATTCTGCTTCTTGGATCCGTAAAACAGGTATATTACAAGGTACGTTATTTCTATGACGGAACCAACGGAATTGATGGTAACGAGTAAAATGGAGTTAGTCTTGAGAAGACCATAAGTTAAGATCAATATTGCACTCGTAAGCGCCACCACATATGGTATGGACTGAAATCCTTCAGATGTTTTCTTTTTGCAGATCGTGTAGAAAGTTGGGCTGAAAAAAAGAAAATAAGAATAAATTGAACTTATAACTAGAGCTTAACTGGAGCAGAAATGTCCAAGACAAAAGCACTTACAGTGGTGCCAAGAACAGTAAGAACCCGATAATGTTACCTATGGATGGCAAGAAACAAGTAAATGCTAATGTTAGGTGAAACAATTAAGCAGAAATACGCTTTTTATACGTGAACAGTATACCTATGACGCCAGATACGAAGGCTAATTCCTCATGTGTCACAAACGCCATATTTTGCTGCCGGCGTTTCAGCAACCCAGTTACTTCTACTGAAGAGTTCAAAAGAAACAAATTTGCTTCTATGTGTTCCCAGGCCTCAATACAACTATATCCTAAGCGTTCAATTTATATAAGTAGAATTTGAGTTAGGCCACAGATTTTTTGTCTGGCAATTTAGTTAGGTTTGTCGAAGCTTACGGGTTCGGGGAGATGACTCGTGCACGGGCAATAACTTTAATGCAGATTCTGAAAAAGGACACTGAAGAGTTGGTCCTTTGTTCCATGTTTAGTAATCCCTCAGAGTCACTTCTTCTGTGACTGTCTCGTCTAATTTGTTTCACTTCATTAGAATCACAGAAGTCACAGGAGGCCTGTGACTGATAAAATTATTGGCATCCATTTTGGTTGTGGAGTTAAGTCTTAGGGTGAACACCTGCATGGCTTGTTTCCGCTCTTCTTTGTAACTTGGTTGCAAAGAATGCCTGCAACTTTTGCCACCACGAATTCTTACCCGAATGTGAAACTAATGCATTTTCAAATCCATTGTTAAATCCTGGTACGTGGCAATAAGTAGCAATGTATTGCTGGAAAACCTATACAGTAGCTATACTTTCACTTGGCACTAGAGTAGGCCTGTCTTCTAATGCCATAAAAATGGAAGTGGACTTGACAAACATGCTCTTCCAATTTGATATTGAGAGATCCTGAGTACAGGTTTCAATTCACTACAAAACGCATTTCATTGCTTTTAAGAAAGAAAAATGGTATTGCTATCTTTTCATTCTCATGACAGTGAAAGCAGCTTCCTACTGATTGTCCAAAGAAAACACGAGTGTAATCCCAGTTGAACTCACTCTTCTTTACACCTTTGCTTAATATATGACCTTGGAAGTTAAATTTGATTATCATCTGCTTTGTCCAAATACACTTGGGAACTCCTTTCATACTTCCTCCGTTTTTCCATGGATAAAATATTAAAACATGATCCAGGATGATCAAATAAATACTACACGCTGGTTCTCTAGATATAGAGTAGAGAAGAGGATTTATGAAGAGTTGAAGCAGGTTTAAATTTGCATCCAACAACTGTCAAGTACATGTTCTATCGACCTTCATCTCCATAGACAAAAGTCATCATCAATGCTTAAAGTTCCCCCGGTTTAACAATCGAACATACAGACCTGGAGCAACTTATCTATAGCTGAATTACTATGCTTTGCATGGTTCTCTTTTTTCTAATTAAATATTAATTATTAAATTCATCAAGCATGATTCACTGCTTTATAAATGAATCTCTAATCGTACTTATACTGTTTAAGCGAAAAAAATGGTATTTTAAAGACGCTTAAAATCTAATGGGAACACCAAAACCTCTTTGCTACACATACTCAGCAAATGAAGAAGCGTGCTACTTCAAAGAACTGAAAAAGTGTATACTATAGTCTTTACGGACAAGGTCATGCATATAGAAATCCGTGACTTCTCAAAGATCTTTTACATTGTATCCAATTTTGTTCTTTCACACCTGTAGGAAAATAGTACTTATGATCCTTGCATAGCACTCATTTTTTTAGACTTGTATCATTATATTGTCACGTTGATTTCTTTCCTGACCGTGCAAATAATTAGTTTAAACTTTAGATAACTATAATATGGAATGAGATCTTACACAAATGATCTTTCTCTTTTCAAATAAAGGACAACTGTACAAACCAAGATCTACCAAGAAAACTTCTTGGCTTAAATGAAACTAAAAGCATGACTTATAATAATCTAGAAGATGAACTCTCTCCGGTTCTCATGGCTAACAGTAGTCCTCTTTCTTGTCAAATGCCGGAACTTCATGTCCTCTGATGCCAATTTTGTTTCATTCAGCAGGTCTCCTAATTGAAAAGACTGATTTAAAACTTCTGTTTAATTTCCTTACATGCAATGAAACAGTAACAAATTAGCCTTAAATGTGTGACAAACATCACTTTTTAACCAATTTGGATCAACCCTATCGATTCACGCTGGAATTCCAAAGATCTGGACAATGACGTTGGTGATGATGAGCCTAATCCATGCCTTCCTCTCTGCAATCAGTGAACAATCTAAGTTACCTTGAGATCTCATACTATAGCTAGTGAGCAACAAACGATAATATGTAACCAACCATGTAATCAACTGTGTTTGCCCACGCCTTCTCTATCTCTTCATAGACGACATCAATAGTTGGTCTGCCTTTGCTTGATTTGGCAACACAGAGGACAGCAATTTGTAAGATGGCTTCCAAATCTTCCCTGTTCAGCCTCCCCTCGAGCCTTGGATCTTCAATATCAGATAATGGACGTTTTCCACAAGAAACATCTTTTGCCTGTATAGACAACACGCTATCTGTTTTCTTTTGTTCTATAATGTGTCAAGTACATGACTTGTAGGCACTAGCAATATTATAATACCTTTCTAGTGAGCTGGTCTCTGGCATCCAGATCCAGATCAATGACTTTTTGCCCTGACAATACTTGAAGTATAACGATACCGAAACTATAAACATCACTCGCGCAGGTTAACTTGGCATTGCTCATGTATTCTGGGTCCATATAACCTATGGTTCCTCTAACATCTGTAAACACTTTGCTCTCTTCCAAACCCAGCATCCTTGCCAAACCAAAGTCTGAGAGCTTTGCTTCCATGTTGTCAGTCAAGAGGATGTTTGTAAGCTATGAAGATGAATGAAACATCACAAGACGTCTAGAAATTAGCTATTCATATTTGTGCTTAGATCTTATGCAGCACAATAAACTTGAAGAAACTAAGAATGTAACTCATATCATTCCTATGGTTATGCAAAGCCTGGGTTTTATTAGTCGGGATGTCAATCTGTTTATCTGAGCTGTGAAAAACTTGGTTTTACTAATTTTCAATGTCGATCTGCATGTTTGTGTTTTCAAGAATATAGGACTATTTTCAAATGCCTTTGTTGAAACATGTGCAATCCCTATTGAACCGAATAATTCTATATGCTTTTTCTTAATCTATGAAGCAATTGA
This sequence comes from Erythroxylum kunthianum, assembly GCA_024582655.2. Lineage (NCBI taxonomy): Eukaryota > Viridiplantae > Streptophyta > Magnoliopsida > Malpighiales > Erythroxylaceae > Erythroxylum > Erythroxylum kunthianum. The sequence continues at coordinate 393,736 of JANIMX020000047.1, forward strand.
TGTTTTTTACCTTGACATCTCTATGAACTATGCAACCATCTATATAGTGGTGGAGGTATCGGAGCCCAAGCGCACAACCCCTCAGGATATTAACTCTTGTATCCCATGTCAAGACACTGTCTTTTCCTGCATAGACATATACACAGACACTAAGCGACTTGAAGATAATGTAAAGCAGATGAATAATATATTTAGGCCTCAGAAAACAGTCTGATCTCTATCCTGTTACCGTGAGAAGCAATACATAGAATACTAACAGAATAATCCTGAAGAAGACATTACTTAGGAGATGTTGAGCCAAATTGCCAGCGGAACAATATTCATAGACGAGATACCGGTCGCCTCCCTCGATGCAGGAGCCAAAGAGACAAACGAGGTTCGGATGTCTAACCCTTGAAAGTCCTGCAACTTCTCTTTGGAAAGAATCACTAGAGTTATGCTGATATATGTGTTTGATGGCCACAACTTGGCCACTGGGCAAAACCCCTTTGTAAACCTCCCCTGCACTCCCCTGTCCTAAGCTTATCTTATCGTTGCCGTAACTTATGGCATTCTCGATCTCCGCTATGGAGAATCTATAGAGGCTAGACCACGAATTACTCTCTTTAGATCGAGTTACAGGCTTTGGGAACCTCTTCTTCTTCTTGCTCTTAGCCACGTATTGTATCAGAAGAAGCACCAGCATCAGTACAATGCTTGCTATAAGGATGGCAAGTACCATATTCACCACAGAACCTGAGAAACAGCTTTATCGTTTGTTAGTCGTAAACTTAATAATAGTGCTAAAATCTGTAATTCATGTCTGAGCACAATAAGTATGACAAACAGGTGATATATACAGATGAACATGTACTCTTTAAACCACAAAAAAGTAGTAGTTCAACTTACGTCTTAGCTTGATGTATCCGGGATCTGTTTAGAGACAAAAGAAGCAATGTCAAGAAGAACTCAAATTCTGAAACAAATCTAGCAGTATCAGTGACGAAATTATAAAGACAGAGAACCAGTCCAATTGCATGAACAGCTTAATTGTACAAGACAGAACAAGAGGATAGGAAATGGATATAGCTATTACCGAATACACGTAAGTTGGACAAACACCTGTAGAAATCATCGATTGAAGATCGATCATCTATTCTTGAAGCTACAACAGCAATAACAACAGCTATGGTACACAACGGTACTCCTGCGCCATCATCAATGTCCACATTCACATGTGATAACATACGATTCCTCATATCCATAATTGCCTGTGTGCAATTACTACATGCATCGTTGAACGAAGAGCCAAAACTGGAGCACAAATTCAGTGCCTTTTGGAACACCAAGTCCAGCTGGATTGATGACAAAGAAAAACTCGTGCACGCATGACTTCCTATATAAAGGTTATCAAAACCACAAGAATGGGCAGACACATCCTTCTCTTGAAGAACGTTGCGGCTGCATGATTCCCATTGTTCTTGTGGCATGAAAATGTTATTATCTATCGTCTTGTTAGCGTGCTCAGCGAGGTTTTTGGTTAGAACATCGAGAACATCTCGACAACAAAGCGTCGTGTCAATGCTTCCCAAGTACTTGATCTTCTCCTGATGGCCCATGCAGTCTCCCGTCGGTTGATATGGAAACTCGTTGAAGTTCAGCTGACACTGACCTGCAAAAGCATTGTTAGTGCGCTCAATTACACAATACTTTAGATTCCTCGGTTCGTCCAATACTATAGAAGTTGTAAGCATACACATATATGCCACATACATAGCAGGATAGATCAATGATAAAGAAATAAGCAGAACCTGAGAGGCCAACTGGGGCAGGAGATCCGTCGGAGAAGACATGGAAGAAGAAGATTGCAAAGCAGAAGAAGCCAAGATTCGAGGACGTGTATGCTGTCTTGATCATGTGTACGACGTTATTGTCTATAATTAAACTTTGCATAGACAGTTCAGGCCATAAGACAAGGAAAGGTAAGTTCCTGAAAGTCTTCTCTTGAAAGGGTGCAACCATGCACTTATAGTTGGTGGCTTTCTTGCAAATGTCGCTCGATCAAAGTGAGCATATTGTTGTTAGCCATCTTTGCTAATGACAGCTTGCATATTAGACCTCGAAATCACCGAACGCGGATATGTATACTTCAAATCTTCTTTATGTTGTGGATGATTATCTCTTATCCAGTATAAGAATATGGTTGGTTGGTTGTTTTAATGAGATTGAAATTTAGAATCACTATCTTTCACATGTTTGGGGTAACATTTGCTAAAAATAAATATGAAGAAAAAGCTTATCTCATATTTGCACTAAATATGATATATTTTTTATAACATAAAACTGGTATTTTAAGTGTTAACTGAATAAATTATAAATTGCAATCAATAATTTTGTAGTTCTCATATTTAGTGTGTCCTCCCTACTTACTAATTTCACCTTCTTCCTTTTTTTAAGTTGTAGTACTACCGGGTCTCTCATCGTTGTGGCAGAAGTACTTTTGTTAATAGAGTTAAACGCATTTGTATCTTGATATGTCAGTAATTTTGCAAATAGAGTTATCTGTATTTGTATCTTGACTTTCGTCAAATCGAATTTATTTATTTATTTGTTGCATACCCTTTTAAGATATTGCTTATTATTGTTGGAAATCAAATATTGTAATTGAAGGATTGCAAATATTGTAATTGTCTTTCTTATATTATAACCTAAGATTTCCTTTTCTATCACCTACACTTACACAAATGCATTTATCTAATCTCACTACGCCTACACAAATCCATCTATCCGATCTCACTCCACTTCTACACACCCACCTTCTCGAACCCATTTCAACATCCGGTTCTCCCTTTCCAACCTTTAGTCTCCCTACTTTGGATATTGAGCCCATGTCTAGCCCATTGTCCCCAACTCATATTGGGCCTCCTTCTCATCACAACCCTATTGCGCCCATATATTTAGTCCCCTCATTTATTGTTGACCTAATTCCTCCTTTTCCGATTGATGCCCCGAACCAGCCACCTCCATGACACTCCACTCGTTTGACGCACCCACCGTATTGGCACAGTGATTATTTTATAAGCTCCTCTTCTTCCTCCCCTGGCTCGTCATCCTCCTTAGAACCAACCCTTCTTCAGGTACTCATCATCCTTTGTCTAATTTTATTTCTTATCATCGTCTTTCTCCTTCGTATCATGTTTTTCTTTCTAACGTTTCATGAACCTAAGATCCTACTAATTATGTTCAAGCTGCTTTTGATCCTTATTGGCAACTTGCAATGAAAGACGAGTTGGATGCATTGCAACTCAATCGTACTTGGACACTTATTTCTTTACCGCCTGATCATAAACTCATTGGTTGTAAATGAGTTTATAAAATTAAATACAATTCAAATGGTTCCATCGAGCACTACAAGGCTCGCCTCGTCACAAAAGGTTACACCCAAATTGAAGGTGTTGATTACAATGAGACTTTCTCCCCTACTGCTAAGATTACTACTCTCTATTGTCTTTTATCTGTTGCTACTCCTCGTAATTGATTTATTCACCAACTTGATGTTCAGAATGTATTTCTCCATGGTGACTTACAGGTGGAGGTCTATATGGTCCCTCCTCCCGGTCTTTGCTGACAAAGGAAGAATTTAGTGTATCGGTTGAATAAGCCTCTTTATGGGCTTAAACAGGCATCCCGTAATAGGTTCTTCAAAATTTCTCATGCTATTAAGAAAGCGGGCTTTCAACAATCTATGGCTGACTATTTTATTTTTACCATGGTTAATGGAGATTCTTTTACAGGTGTGCTCATATATGTTGATGATATTCTCATTACAGGTGTAACAGCCCGATTTGACAACTGTCTCCACAAACCAATACTAGATCTTCTTAGCATGCTTTGTCTTCATTTTCATGCTCTCCTTGGAAAACTTTTCAAGAGGTCACCCATCCCGAAATTGCTCCAGACCAAACACGCTTAACCATGAAGTTTTTATGGAATGGGCTCCGAAAAGTTAGGTGTACCTTATTGGTATTGATAGTACCTATCAAATATTTTTTAGACTACTGTAGCCTCATCCCTACACAGTCTCAGGATCCCTCTTTTTTGGGTACGATTTTGGTTCATCCATGTACTCCTCCGCCCTGAAACTTGCTAGGAGCTGCTCCTTGTCCATGCTTCTCTAGCACCAGCATTCACTCCTCGCCCTCTTTCAACCCCGGGTGTCACAACAGAGAATAATCTTCAAGAAATGTAACGTCTTAAATCTTTCCTTCTCAAACAGTTTTGCATCAAGGATCTTATGACTTGAAGTATTTTTTGGGCATTGAATTTTCTCGATCTAAGAAAAGGTCTTTTTATGTCATAAATGAAATATTCCTTAGGCATTTTACAAGATGCAGGCTTGACATGTGCACAACCAGAAAAAATTCTCAATGGTGCAAAATGTGAAATTAAAACCCACAGATGGTGATCTTCTCAATGATCCGATGAGATATAGGAGGTTGGTAGGAAGATTAATTTATCTTACTGTCACAAGGCCAAACATTGTTTATTTAGTTCAGATTTTGAGTCAATTCATACACCAACCCATACAACCACACATGGAGGCTGCACTTCATGTTTTAAGATTCATTATAGGCATACCTGGTCAAGGTTTGTTTTTACCAGCTATGAACAATCTTGAGTTGAGAGCTTATTAAGATTTAGATCATGCAGGTTGACTAACAACAGGATATTATGTTTTCCTAGGAAATTCTCTTATCTCATGGAAATCAAATAATTAGTCAACTGTTGCTCGATCATCAGCAGAAGCAGAGTACATAGCCATGTCAGTCACATGTCTTGAAATTACATGGTTGCGCTATATCTTGCAAGACTTTAGAGTTATACAGAAGGGTCCTATACTTTTGCATTACGACAATCAAGATATACTACATATAGCTACAAATCCAGTTTTTCACAAAAGAACAAAGCACATTGTAATTGATTGTCACATTGTGAGAGTGAAACTACAAGCTGGTGTAATTTTTCCTTCCTATATTTCTTTATAAGATGAGTTGGCAGATATATTTATGAAAGTCTTGAGAGGAGATGCTTTCAATTACTTAAGTCGCAAGTTAGGACTTCACAACATTCACTCTCCAACTTGAGAGGAAGTGTTGGAAATCAAATCTTGTAATTGAAGGATTATAAATATTGTAATTGTCTTTCCTATATTAGAACCCAAGATTTATAGGTCAAACCTAGATTTTAGCCTTAATTAGGAATTAACCTATAATAGGAGATTGTAAACCTAGTATATAAAGGATAGTATTATGTACAGCAACAGAATAATAACATAACAGTTATTCCATCTCCTTTAATCTTTACAGTTATCTAGATAATTAGAAGGCTATGTATTTTCTAAAATACGTGGATGTATCAATATTTTACTATGTCATTTTCAAACATATTGAATTTTCATGGGAAGTCTTATATATTAGGATTTATAAGTTTAATGCCAAGAATATAATTTTTGTTGAAGATATTTTAAAGAATATTTTAAAATATTAGTTATATTTCTTATTTTTAAAAAACTATAATACACTGTATATAAATAGGAAATCTCTCTCATATAAAAATTATACAATACATAACAAAAAGTCCTTTTATTTTTTTGAAAAGTATCCTTCTTTTATTTTTTATTTTCTTATATAAAAATTATACAATACATAATACATATAAAAATAATTTTTTCAACTATTTTGATCATGAATAAAATAGTAAAAGGGAGTGATCATTATTGTGAGTTAAAAATTTGTATAAATTTTTAATCAAACTAAATTAACATAGTATGGAAAAATAATAATAATGCAATTTAAAATGTTAAATGTCAGTATGTTACAAAGAGATTGCTTTTAGAATTAAATTTTAAAGAAAATCACGAGAAAGAAAATTTTCATATAGGATGAAGAATATAGCAGTTGTAGATGCAACTGTAGCTTGAGAACGATGTTTATGGTATATGAATACTTATTGGGTGTGCGTGCACACAAAGAATAAGAACAAGAAATTGAAAATATTAGTGTAGCAAACGACGTCGGAATGCACACAGCTGATTTCTATGAGCATCTTCAGTTCTTTTTCTTTTATTTTTTGGTGTGGAGTTTGGAGCTAAATGTACTGAATCTTGAATAAGCTGAAAATAGTTTTTGAATTCATATTTAAAATAAGGAATAGCGTTAAGAGCTCTAATTGTCCAGTGGGATAATTAGATCGGTAAAGTAAAACAAAACCTTTGTTTGTTTACCAATCTGAAAGACACGAAAGAGAAGTAAACTTCTTGTGCGATTACCAATTTAAAAGACACAAATTCAAGCTGGGATAAAGAAGAAGTCTATTTAAAAGATAGTTAAAAATGGAAATTTATTAAAATTTATGAATATTAGTTGAATAGAATATATTATTATTTACAATATTAATTTAAACATTTTAAATTAATATTGTAAATAATAATATATTCGATAAATTTACACAAATTTATCTTTATTCTATAAATTTAAAATATTTTTTTAATTTTTAATCAATTTTAGAAAATAGATTAATCAAAATTCACAAATTAACTTATAAGAATATCTTATTATTTCAATAAAAAAATTCTAATGCGCTGAAATACTCTTTGCATTAGTAAGTGATGATAATTCTTGTAATCCATTGTTAACTTTGTTCAAATCCAATTGATCCCATCAACTAATGTCAAATTAAGGCGGGCTTTGAAGTAATTGATAAAGTTATTTTTTTTTGACAGAAATATTACATGTTCGTATTACGGAAATAATTTTTTTATAAAAAAATATAAGAAAAAAATTATGTATAATTAATATTTTTACTCAATCTTCGCAAAATAAAGAAATTAGGTTTGTTGTGGTTTGTAATTTGGGTAGTCATACGCTATAAAAACTCTTATGCGGTTTGTCCTTGACAGCTATATCGATCAATAGTATCACAATCACTTGGAAAGAAAACTCTTAGCTTTTGGAAAAGCAGAGAGACTCAAATGATTTGCAATCTTCTTCTTGTGATAGGTTTTTTTGGTCCCAGTCAATATTCTGAAAGAAAAAAAAAACTTATTGCGTCAAGATCCAAATCGATGTATTTGTGATGGTAGCTGTATGAAATTGACCTTCAGAATTTAATACTAACATTAATAGGGTCATTATTTGATTCTAGAATTTTAATATCCCGCAAGTTTTTATTTATTGCCAGAAAATAGCAACTGTAGGAATACTAATGATGAGTAAAAAAAATTGTTGCACACAATGCTTAAGATTAGATGATTTAGTTAAAACGGTAGAAAACTTTTTTTGAAAAATACCAATGATTTTTTTAAAAATAGTAATAACTTCTCTGAACCTTGACTGAGAAAAAGAAAGCTTGGTTAACAATGGCCCCTAAGATACTCAATTGTCTGAAATAAAGGCAGATATTGTCTTCTCTTGTGAATTATGCACAAAAGCAAGTATTCCTGCAGTTGAGTATATGTAACTAATACACACTTTTTTTTTTGTACGTTGGTCGTCTTCTTAAAATATGTGGCTTAGTTTTAATTCCACAAGGAATAAAATCATTGAAGCCTCATACTAAATGTACAAAAAAAATTAAGTTACTAATATGCATGATCTTAAGTGTGAATCAAGAAGATTTGAGTTAACAAAATATTTTAAAATTTTTAATGAAAGAGGAATGATCAAGGGTGAATCAAGAAGATTTGAGTTAACAAAATATTTTATTTTATAGATTTGGATCAAATTATTGAAATCTAAAAAAATAATTTAGCATGATCTTAGGTGTGAGCATGCTAAGTAAACATTGCAAGTTTTAGACTTCACATTTGTGACAAAAAAATAAATACTGATCCTAGTCAAATCTGAGCAGAAATTAATGAAATTATGATCAAGGAGATCCAAAGAATCATAATAATAAGATTTTCACATGGAGTCAAATGGCTTTGGATAGAGGTAAGAAGTGAAGGAGCAGACCATCCCATCTTTTAGGTACATTTTTCAACTTCTCAAAGTCCTCTAGTTTTATTCTGTCTCTATCATATATTAGAATAGTTTCTCTTTAGTTTCTAATAATAAAAATAGTTCATGTTGGCTAAGTCTTTTATTCTTGGATAAAGGAAGTGGAAGCCATGTTTGGAATATTAAAGATTAGGAGGCAATTAGGTCTTATTATGGAAGTATTTCATTTATTCATATATTCAATTTCTTTTTTGTGCTTCATTATTATGATTATTTTTATTAATTTATAATGTGCACGATTAAATTATTAATTAAAATGATCATTTGCTAGATTAAATTTTAAATACGTAAAATTTCAATTTATTTAATCATTTATAGCAATTATGAGTTCTAATTTACTGCATCAGAAATTATTACTTTTAGGAAAAGTGTTCAAGTAGATTAAATACAACCGTGGATGTTATGTTATCTTGCTTCAATGATCTTTATTTTCTTAAAGTCTTTATTTAGTTAAATTTTGGATTATATCTGAAGTTGTTAAACAATAAAGGTTAATTGAATTATGTTTTTTTTTCGATTAACTAATCTCAAGGAAAGATGGATATTTAGCATCATATTGAATATATGATTAATGAGAAATTTATTTTTGTATCAATGATCAATTGTAGTTTCAAAGGGTGGAAGCAGCTGTAAACCAAGGTCCATTTTATTAAATATCATCACTTTATTATTGCCTTTATTTTTCTTAATGCAAAATTTCACAACCTCCTCCATTAATTATTTTCTTTTGTAATGATTGATGAATTAGAATTTCTCATGAGATCGACTCCTGTTTTCCTACATTATGTTTGTTAATTGCAGGAATTGAGAAATTAATTTGGGATACAAACGATAATTCGACCGAGGTAATACAATGCATATTTTTAGGATGTGTTATTGGAGTTAAAAGGTATAAATTATGGTGTACTAAAAAGGATAGAACTTCAAATTTTATTCTTGGCATAGATATTACTTTTGATGAATCTATTATGTTTGTAAGTAAAAAAGATTAGGATGTTAACTAAAAGGTAGAGTTTTAAATTGAAATTCCAAGCAAGATAGTTATAAATCAATTAATGAATATACAGGGGGAACAATCACAAAGTATAATAGTACAAAGAAAAAGGAGAAAAATCAGAAAACATACAAGGTAATTAGTTTATATTCATGTTATTGAAACTGATCATATTGCATATGCTTTAGCAGTAACTGAGTATATAAACTATGAAGAACCGCAAACTTATAGAGAGGTAATGGATTGTAAAAAAACATGAATATGGTTAATTTCCTTGAATAAGGAGATGCAATATTTGTATAAAAATGAGACATGGAAACTTGCACCATTAACAAAAGGTGCAATGCCAATGAGATGTAAACAAGTCTTTAAGAAAAAAGAAAGCATTCCTGAATTTCAGTTAGTTAGGTTCAAGGCATGATTAGTGACACATGATCTTTTACAAAAGGAGGGTGTTAGTATATAATGGCACCCAAGAGAGGAGGTGATTTGGATGTTAAAAATTTTCAATAATTTTTATAACCAATGTATTTGATTAACAACAATCAACATATATAAGAATAAAGGGAATTGTTTAATATAAATCAATCAAACAATTTAACAATAATTTCAAAAGAATAGGGAAGAAAGAATGCAAACCAATATATAATGGTTTGACTATGTCCACTTCCAATACTCTTCTTGGGATTCCATTATAATTCTTCTTTTAAGGTGAAGAATAACCTTTATACAAAATTTTCTCGACAAAGAGGAACCCTTTTACAATGTTCTTTCAAAATGAAGAGGAACCTTAATCTCTCTTAGATCATCCTCAAGTCCAATAATTTCTTACCTCAAAATTAATCTTACAACTTGAAATACCTTACTTTATCACTTGATAGCTTCAAAAAGGCTAACTCACACAAATATGAGATAAAGAGGCTTAAATGATTGAAAAATACTTAGAAATATATGTAAAAGACATCTAAATACTTTTTAATACTAAAACCAATGAGAAAATATATATTTATAGAGTTTTAAGACCCTTACTAGTCGTCAGAGCCAAAAACTAGTTGTACAACAATGGTCGACTAATATAGAAAATGTCACGCCCTGGACCGCGCCGGCCTCGCGATAACCGCTGCATACTCGAGTCAAGGACACTTCCGGCGCCCTTAACTCAAGTATGCAAGGCTTACGAGTACCATACGCCACTTCATTTTTAAAACAACATGCGGAAGCTCATAAAATTTAAAAAGTAGTTATAAACTTGATTTACAAAATATTATAAATGCAATTTAGTCCCATGAGCTACTAACAAGTAAGAATACAAAAGTAATAAGATCTACCCACGTGAGGAAATCCCTTTGAAATGTCAAACGCACGATCTACTAGGAGCGTCGAGCTCTCTCTTTAACCTGCGTGGTTGGAAATTGAATGGGGTGAGTACAAACGATACTTAGTAAACAAGAACAACACATGCTACAAATAGACCTACTCACAATCTAAAACGATCGAGGTAACCTGACTACCTCGTTAACACATACATATCACATAGGCCGAGCCTATGGATACACGCCAATGCACCTAACATACATCACATGTATGAACAATAAGGCAATATCATATTGCAAGACAGAATGAGAATACAATTCACGGGACAAGCCAAATCATGTGTGTGTGCAATCACTAATCGGGCCAACTAGTGTGCACACTCACCGAGGGATTTTCCCACAGCAAGTAAAAATAGTCCCACCTCGGTGTTGACTCGACTTTCATCTGTGGTGAATCCGGATTACCGTAACTCGAGTCTCTTGCAGGACTTACTTCTCACTACAATAACTCATCAGCAAGTCTCGCAGGACTTCGTCATACTACGAGCACTCGCTCACAAGCTTCGCAGGACTTCGTCACACTACGAGAGCCTGTCTATATACCTAGTGATCACTGTTGATTTCACCAGTCAAATCAAACAATACAAGGTGTCATGTCTTAAATAGTCAGTCCGACCGAAATCAACTAATAGCCATGGCATCCAAGCCGAATCATCTATACCCAACTATCCAGTGGGTTACTCTGGCTTACAACAGAAACTGCTCTCTAAGTGCATGTTCATGCAAACTAATCACATTTATAAAACATTTAATGCATCGT
>JANIMX020000047.1:583530-596825 GCA_024582655.2 Erythroxylum kunthianum
TTAAAAAAAAAATTGTCTGGTCCCTCGCACTTTGCTTTTATTGCAAACTTCTTAGACATTTCTTCAGCTCCAGGCCACCAACGTTCTCTTTCGGGCTTAGGTCTGAGTAGAACTTTGGGTAGTAGGCTGTCTTGGTCTAAATTTAGCTGGAATCTGATTTAAAATATTTTCGATTATTTTATCTCATTTTTTTAATTTTATGAAATCCTGATTTAAACTAAAAATGAACATTACTATAATCTACATTTTCTAATGGATTTTAACAAGCAAGATTAGATTTTTTGAAATATACTTAAATTTTAACAAAATTTAAACTAAAATATATTTATTTAAATTCGATTGATTAAGTTTAAATTTATAATTTTTTAAATTAAAAAAAAACTCCAATCCAACGATTTTCATTTCTAATTATTTCATCATTTACAGGTTCATGATAGTTAATATCTATCAAGTTTCCTCTTTCGACCCGTCATAATTCCTGGCAAGAAGCCTGGTTTCTTCATTTAATCTAATTTGTCCAAGAACTTGGCAGTATAGTTTAAGGTTAGGTGAATTTGATGAATAGTTTTCTCCTGTGATGACACCGTTTTGTTTTGTAGTATTATCGAGGTTGCGTGACTGCTTAAACCACCAAAAAGATCAGTGTCACTATCGCTATTACACGTATTTTAAATGCTTCTTAATAGAATGATTGGCATATACCCTCGAGCCAATGGAACTTACCTATTAAGGACATAAAGCCAAGCATAAATTAATTTTACTGTACAAAAAATGACCCTTTGTGGAATTAACTAGATATACCCTTGACTATCTAATAGTTAAAGTACACCTTTCTCGTTGAATGTGAGGATGTCTAAACGTGAATTTGGTGGAAATCCTAATTTTTCTCCTGATACCATCTTTAAAAGTTGTGTAATAAAAATAAATGGATGTTTCTTTATTTATTTATTAACGTCTCAAATGTTATAAAGTCGTTACAAGAAACTATTATTAGAGCCTTCTTAATATAGCTAGCCAGACACTAAATTATACTTTCTCAAATCTCAAATAAAAGAGCTACTTTTTTTTTTCTTTCTCACAAAGCACCCGTTTACATTATAGATAATGAGCTTTTCATTAAAAATATTATATAATTACGAAGTTTCACAATAAACCTAATAGATTACTATAATTTCAACTATTAGCTGCGGTGGTAACTATCAAAACAATTGTAGCTTCCCTTTCTTGTTGCCTTGATAAAAACCAGAAAGAGACATACTGTCACATAATACCGATTCTTATGTATGCTACTTCTTCTTCATGGTAGTCCTTTAATTAATCTGATCATATTTAGTAGTTACGTGCAATACCTTCTAATGATTATGCAATCATAATTCATCTATCGAAATTATTGGTATAAATTTTTAATGGGCATAATGCATATTCTTGTATAAGGAATAATTACCAAGGAACATGGGGTCCATGTGCCATGCTTTGGTTATCTACTTATAATATTTGTCTGTCTCAAAAGTGACCAACGATCGCTACCTATGAAACAATTAATAGGCTCTTTAGTCTTTAGTCTTTTAGCATTAGAGGTGGAAGGGGTCAAGTGGAATTATATAAATTACTGAGTTAATTAACCTTAATCCTATACTTGACTATCCAAGTCTACAAACTAATCAAACAATTACTTTAAAAGATTAAAGTTCAAGATTGCTAGTGATGTCAAAATCTAAGTTGTATAGATGCGGTACTTTACTTTTTACTTCTTTTTTCCCCCTTCCCTTCTCTTTAATTTAGTATTGATATATATATATACTAGCTGTGACTTGTGAGCAAGGTTAGATGACATCAGTGTCACCATTTCTAGTGGCTCAGATTAAGGTGAAATGAATACTAAATTTCGGGACCACTTTTGTTTCGCTATATCCTATTCATTGATCAAACTTAAAGTTAGGTTTCTGTACACTATGCTCATTAGAGTAGGTTAGAAAAGAAGTAGATGAATATGAATGTAAAGAAAATGCTAGTAAAGGGAAGTTTTTGTTAGCATTAAGTAGACCACCTTAATCCATTTTTCATATTATTGTTTTGAACTTCATTAATTTTATATCAGATATAAATGTTGTATGGCTTTGATTTTATATAAACTGATGCTTTTTTATCAAAAGAAAGTTAATTAATTTTCATGGGAAATAAATAATGTTATATAATAAAAGATAACATTTCCTTTTGTTAAACTTTTCTTATATTTGAGTAAAATATATCTTGATTCTAGAAACAAAGTGTCAAGGATTAGACTACTCAACCACGTAAAGTATTTACTTATCATACCAAGCAAATAAAATCGAACCTAGATAATTACACGTTACATAGAGAAAGGAAATCAGTTAAATTTCATTTTCCAGTATAGCGATAGAAGTACAAAACAAATGAGATAGATGTAAATCCTTCCTTTTAATTTGCTATGCTTCATGTTTGAAATGAGATTATCATGAAAACGATATTGCAGGACTCAAATTTTTACCAAATTTTGCATGCATAACATACAATTTTTAAAAGCTTATTAATTTAGATACTCAAAATGATCTCCCAGATCAACAAGAAAGAGAAATATCTTCTAAACCCATTTTTTTTTTCATTGGAATGATCAGTACCTTTAATACATTTAACGTGATAAAAATGCACAAACCAATTTCTTATTGGCGACAATTAAAAATATAGTACATATATGCTCCTAGAGTAAACCTAGAGATCCAATCAACAAATTAAGATTTGAATTGGGTATAGATATAAGGGAATTTAATCCATGGCACATAAATTATTAGGACATAGTAGATTAGAGGATCACTAATGATTTCTTCGGGAGAAAATGCTAGAGTAATCATTTTTATTAACCCAAAAGAGGCTCTGAATAATTCTAAATTCTCTTCTCCATAATAGCTTAAAACAAATGTTACCGTCTTTCAAACTAATCACATGTAATAAATATTATATAATAAATTTTAAGTTGAATTGAATTAATTCATTTAATTAATAAAATTTTATTTTATGAAAAATAAATTAAGAAAATAAATTATTAATATTTTAATTTTGTGGAGTTGGCCTATTGTTTTTGCAGTAAGAATGAACACTTGCTTGCTTACCATCATCATTGTGGTTTGATGCATATATGTAAAATTTATAAATTTCTAAACCATAAACCAAACATGTTATCTTACTGTCCATCCGGTCATAAATTGATTTCTTGTCTTAAGTTAGAATTAAATCAAGTCACCTATAAGCTTCACTTCATAAGAGGTACATTTGAATAATTGGAATAAAATATAATATCTAATGTAATGTTTTGTGCCTATTTACAATAAATCAAGCTGAGAAATTGACTAAATAAAAAGTTTAATTAGTAACTAGGGTTGAGCTAAATTCAAGTTGTTTACGACTCAAATTCAGTTTGATTTTTTTTTCAATTTAAATATCAATTAAACTTGAATAATTCAAATTTATATTGACTTAGGAATAAAATGTCGTGATATAATTTATTAAGATGATATCGTCTTATTTGAATTAGGTCATTCAAATCGAGTATTTTATATTTGAATTCAATTCCAAACTCAAAATTGAGTTTGAGTAATTAAAACTCTAATCAAATTAAGTTTAAAATAGTTTTATTATAATTTATCAAAATAGTTTTTTGATTTATTAATTAAAATTATGTCATTTTGTTAAACTAATTTATTTTGACTTAATTTCTAATTTTGAATTCAATTCGATGCTCAATTAATATGAACTTGCCATTTATTTTAAGTTAATCAGACTTTTTTAATCATCTTTAATAATAATTTAGTGATAATACTATTATTACCATCCTTTTATTATTATTATTTGGTTCATGGTTAACTTAAATGTATGAGGTGACAAGGAAGGAGTTGAGCTTTAGAATACTATAATGCAAATATTGGAGAAATCTGCTCCTTAATTCTTGTTTTTACAGAACTTAAATATACACACACAACAATACACAAACTTGGGTATACCCTTAATGTATGGTTCTGTTCTTAGATCGATACATTTATAGTAAAGGAGTTCAAGCAGTGGGATAAGAAGCTTGCATGGCTATTCCACAAAGTCCTTCCTTAGCATCAACGTTTCTCTGCATCCTTACATATCCCTCTTCACCCCATTCTGTGCCCCATGAGTTCTTCACAATCCAATACTTGACGCCATTACTAACACCGTACCCGACGGCCGTCACGCCGTGGTCTAGATCAGTCCCACAATCTCCGGTAAATATCCCGCTCTCGTAGAACTGGAAATTACCTCCAGCATCAATGGCAACTGATACTGGTTGTTTTGCTACAGCCTTTAGCAGTGCTGCTTCACTGTTTGCTGGTACATCTTCGTAGCCAGTTATTTTAGCTGCGTGGTTGGTCTCTGCATTCGTGTTACAGTTTCCATCTGCTGCCTTGTAAGGATAGTTGGCTTCAGTTGTTAAACCCTGGTTTTTTATGATGAATTTGAATCCGTCGTCCATTAGACCACCTTCACAACCTTGATCCTCTCCCTTTGTGTCACAATCTACTAGTTCTTGCTCAGAGAGTGAGATTAGTTTCTTAGTTGTCAGCTGTGTAATTCCTTCCACGGCCGCAACTGTTGAAAATGCCCAGCAAGATCCTGCAAGGATTTTCGTATCATAAGTATACAAGGATTTTAGTGAAAAATAAATATCTAGATTTAGAATTTAGATTATATTAAATTATCACCGCATTGTCCCTGATCCTTGATAGGTGTCACAGCTCCTTTCTTCCTCCAATCCATGGAAGATGGTACAGCAGTTACATTCTCATAGCTGAAGGGTCCTGATTGTGCAGAACACATATGACCCTTGAATCTGTTTCTTGTAGTTTTGAACTCTTCATTCGTGAGGTCTGCGAATTTATTGACCCCTAGCTTGTAAAGCTTGTTCGCAGCAGCATTGAAAGCTTCAATATGCTGCACATTTTTCTTGAATATGTTAAAACGCATTTCCTTCTCGCTGTTGTCTTTGTACACACGCCCATAACGACTCATCCACTGCTCGTACCTCTGATACATTGGTTCATCTTGCAGAGTACGCGATGTAGATTCACAAACTAAGGCTATAAGAATGAAGATGAACAAGAAACAAATGGAACTGTGTTGGCTTGTAAACCCCATTGCAAACTCTTGGAAATTAATGAAGCTAAAGGTATAGAATGATGAAAATTAGAGGCACATCGATTCCTGACTACTTCACCAGCATTATATAGGGAATTTTTTTCATTCAATTCTAGTTTAGTTTAATGGTTGCTTTCATGTTTTCGTGGCACAGAAAAGCGTTCGACTCCGACCCCAAATAAAATTTGACAGGATATGAATAAATTCTGCTCAAAGTTACTAATGCAGACAACTGGCTGCTATTTTGTCTTTCAAGGACAAAATTAATTCTTTTGTCCTTTTTATGGTTATATATTATCCCTTTTTTTTTTCTCTTTTTCTGCTAACATTTTATCCGAATTCTTCATACAATTAATTCACAACTCTCATATTATTTTGTCATTTAATTTGTTTGTCTGTTTAATTAATAATAAGTCTTCGTCCATGGTAATTCATAGGGCTTTATCTGCTTTCTTAGGTCACCTCATGCCTCATGGTGCCGTTTCATTTGTTGTAAGAAAATCATATTTTTAAGACAAATGATTGTCTAATCTTATGAAAAAACCAAACAAAGGCAGTTATGTTTTTCAACACTGTGTCTTAACTTGTTTGATAACAAACAAATACCATATCAACATTATATTGGCCATAGAAATTTATAGCTAGGATGCTATATCTCCCAAGTTAGAAAACGTCACCTCATGACACCGTTTCACTTGTTGTAACTTGTAAGAAAATAGTTAGTGTAAGTATTATGGCTCGTTTGGTACACCGTATTAGACTCTAAATAGGAGTAAATAGTCCATATCAGGCGTTTGGTGTCAATTTGTATTATTTAATTACCTAACTATTTAATACGAGTTGGACTTTTAATATACTCTCCTTACTTGACTAACTAATACATCTCACACACTCCAATTTAAATAATACACGCTTAATTAGGAAAAAGGTGTTCACATGAAAAATTAGATTACTTTGAATTATACATTATTTGGTACTCTTTTTATTAGCGAATTTGAGTATATTGAAAATTTTATGAGATACTACAATTATTATAATGAGCTAGTTTATGTAAGCTTATCTTATAGATCTTGACAAAAGAAAATGAAAAAACTCCTGTCATATGAATCTTATAAAAAAAATCATGTAATTTGAATTTAAATTTTTATTGAATTTATAATTTTTTATATAAAAATAGTGTGATTTAATGTTATCCGAAACAGCACCAACACATAGTATAATTTAGTCAGATTGTTTATCCGGAACAACATCAAACGTCTTATAATATTATTGATAAACAATCAGTACTCTCTGAAACAGATTAATACTATGCGATATAAATTAGTCGGTACAATTCGACGTACCAAACGAGCCGTTATTGTGTTACAACATATGTTCCCGCAGTACATACATCCTCGGGAATCTTTATCTTCTAACAACTTACATCATAAGATTGTTCATAAGATAATTGTCATTCAAGCTTGGATGGTTAATCAACCCTAACATAAGAACTACAATGGCAAATCACTGTCGTAGCTTATGGTCGGAAAACCAAACACTTGCACCGGAGATTTCTTTAATTAATTCAACAACATTACTGTACGATTATTATTATTATAAATTCGTAAAAGTGGAAAGATGCAAATTCATGTTAGGAGGAATACAAATTCGTAGCAGCATTACTGTTCCCTATCTCCTCAAAAGAATTTATTTAGCATTTGTAGGCACCTAAAAAGTTGTTCTTTTTAGGTTTTAAAACAATGGTATATGGACTACGTAATGTATTGTACGGGACAAGAAAGAAATAGTATGTATAGCTTATATATAAAGTTTTAGCTAAATATTCATTATTTTATTTAAAATAGTTTGTATTATATATATAGATAGATAAATAATGAAATAATGAAATTTAATAACTCTCCTATTTCTGTCAGACAATGAGATTACAACACTATAAAATTGTTAGAACACTGCATATAAACATTAGCCCTCCCTGTGAAATGGAGAAACCATGAAATACAGACTCCTTAACCCAAATGTTTTCTGGGTTTTTTTCAATATCCAAGAGCTCTTTATACTTCACTGGAATTTGGTCTCATTTGGTTTACTGCCCCTAAATGCTGATAAAGAGAAGAATGACCTCGGCGCTACAACACAAAAATCACATCGGATCAAAGTTAATTAATATTTACTGCTACAGGAAGAGGATTTGAAAGCAAAATAAAAGAAGGAAAATAAATAAAGGAAAGAAACTAGCTTGTCAATGCATATAGATGCAGACGATACACAACAACAGAACTGCTCATGCTAAACTGACCTTTAGTTGTAGAGGACGTAGTTGAGATATGGCCCCTTGCCAACTTATGCGAATTCTGGAAGTTGGCACTCCGTTGAGCTACATCTGAAGTGAGGAAATATGAAAAAGCTAAGAATGTTTTGGAAGTAAAATGAGATAAGCTTAAACTGGAAACTAGTCATTTCTTTCAAGATTATGTAATCCAGGTTTAGTTGAGAAAGATTAAACCAGAGGAAGAAGGGTGATCCGATATCAGAAGTACCAGGTAACAATTCATGGTCATCCACGTTTGTCTCGTTGCTTGCAAAAAATGAAGCCTTTTGTCTTCCATGGTCCTTCGGATGTTGAGATGCATCTCCCAGTGTAATGTCAGTGTTCTTCTTTACAAAAGATTTAAATTCCTCAGTATCATCTTCTGCTTCAGAAATGACAGATGGGCTTGAACAACTGGTTACATTTGCATCTATAAAAAAACTGAAGAGGAAGAGAGATGAGAGACAGAGGTGAAGAATAATTGCAGAGATCAAAAACGTTCCTCCTTCGTTCTTGTATTATCAGCTGTATATATATTGTACACGGGTTTGACTTTTTTTTCAAGTCTATTTACAGAAGGCAAGTAATACAAGGTAAGTAATTAATCTCATATATTACAGAATCAATTGTAAGCTAATTCCTAGCTGGGATGAAGTTGATCAACGGATTTCATGGACTGGGCTGATTGTGTGGAATCATGATCTGCATCATGATTCTCTTTACCCTCCTGCAAGCGCAACGGAGCCACGCCAAGATTAAGCTTGGATTTAAGAAGAGAAAACTGATTACGATTAAGACCTTTAGTGAATATGTCAGCAAGTTGATGAGAGGAGGGAACGTAGAGAGTATGAAGCGCTTTTCGAGCAACAAGTTCGCGGACAAAGTGATAGTCAATCTCAATGTGTCGTGTGCGAGCATGGAAAATAGGATTGGCAGCCATATAGATTGCAGAAATATTATCAACATATATGCATGGTACAGAATGAAGGGGAATGCCAAGTTCACGAAACAGGTAACTAAACCATCGGAGTTCAGCGGCAGTATTTGCAAGAGCTCGATATTCGGCTTCAGTGCTAGAGCGAGAAACAGTGCAGTCCATGTAAGAAGATTAGGACCGAGAAAGGCACAAGCACTAGTGGTAGAGCATCGATCATCAACTGAACCAACCCAATCAGCATTCGAGAAGCTCCGTAAAGTGAAATCATTAGACTTGTGAAAGATGAGCCCTTGCTCAAGTGTGCCTTTAATATACCGGAAAATGCGTTTGACAACTTGAAGATGGGAAGTGCGAGGATCGTGCATAAACTGACACACCTGGTTGACGGCAAAGGAAATATCAGGCCGTGACAAGGTAAGATACTGTAAGCCACCCACCATACTCCGATAGGTGGATGGATCAAGCAAGGGATCACCATCCATGCAAGACAAACGAGTGTTAGAGGGCAATGGTGTAGGACATGATTTGCACTCAGTCATATTAAACCGATTCAATAAATCAACTGCATACCTTATTTGAGAGAGAAACAAAGTGTCAGAAAACCGATTAATTTTCATGCCTAGGAAAAAACTTAGCTCACCCATTCTTCTACTGTCGAAAGTGGAACATAATGTATCAATAAACTGATGGACACTTTGGGGGTCAGACCCAGTAACAATGATATCGTCCACATACACGAGAACATACATCGTGCAAGAAGAAGAACGGCGAATAAATAGGGAAGCATCAGAGTGGCTGTGAACAAACCGTTGAGCAAGAAGAAAGGTACTAAGGCGTTGGAACCAAGCCCGAGGTGCCTGTTTGAGGCCATAGAGAGCCTTATGGAGGCGACAAACATATTGAGGGCGAGAGGAATCATGAAAGCCAGGGGGTTGTTTCATGTACACCTCTTCTTGCAAGTACCCATTCAAGAAAGCATTGCGAACATCAAGTTGTTGAAGTGGCCAATTATAAGAAACAGCAATAGATAAAATAGTGCGAATAGTGGCCGGTTTGACTACTGGACTAAATGTTTCTTCATAATCAAAGCCTTCCTTTTGATTGAATCCTTTGGCAACAAGACGAGCCTTATATCGGTCAATCGAGCCATCTGCTTTCCGTTTAACTTTGAAGACCCTTTTGCATCCCACAATATTCATACAAGAGGTTGCAGGAACTAAGGACCATGTCTGATTTCTCATGAGGGCATCATATTCATCCTTCATTGCAGCTCGCCAGTGGGTGGATTGGGAAGCCTGGGTGAAACTTGTTGGTTCAATGGACATGGGATCAGAACACGCGGCAAGTAGAGCATGAGGTAAGAGATGAGGGCTGGTCTTAGTGTAGAGTGGTTTTGTTTCAGGACCAAAAAGAACGATGGATTTGAGAGACTTAAAATTTTGTCGAGGATTTGGTGTATCTGGAGAATTAGGAAAAATAGATAGGTCAATAGGTGAAGCAGGAGGAGTGGATGCTGAGGGTAAGTTCGTGGACGGTGATGGGTTCGTGGAGTTTGGTGATGGTGATGAGGAAGGACTCATAGGTGAAGGGGTGTGTGGGTCAGATGGAGAGGAAATTGCTTGGGGTGTTGGATGGTGGGAAAACGAGCTAGGAGGGTTATTTGAGGTAGTGGACGATGATGAGCTTTGGGGAGTATTGTTTGGTAGGGGATCTGGGAGTTGAACTTGTGGGGAGTAGGTGTTGGTCCCTAGATAAGAATGGGATGTAGTTGTGGGCTGATCAGTAGGATGGAGAGAAGGTTGCTGATAAGGAAAACTAGTCTCATCAAAAGTCACGTTCGAGATATATAAATGCGACCTGAAAAGGGATCAAGACAACGATAACCTTTATAATGATCATCATAGCCAATAAACATACATGGAAAAGATTTAAAGGATAGTTTATGCTTGTTATATGGCACTATGTGAGGAAAGCAGGCACACCCAAAACTTTTGAGAAATTTATAATCGGGTGGACGATGAAGTAATTTTTTATAAGGAGATAAGTTATCAAGATGAGGAGTTGGTAAACGAATGATCAGAAAAGTCGCAGTTGAGAAAGCTTTAACCCAAAATCTAGAGGGTAAACGAGATTGGGCTAGCAAGCAGAGACCCA
Source organism: Erythroxylum kunthianum (assembly GCA_024582655.2). Taxonomy (NCBI): domain Eukaryota; kingdom Viridiplantae; phylum Streptophyta; class Magnoliopsida; order Malpighiales; family Erythroxylaceae; genus Erythroxylum; species Erythroxylum kunthianum. Next base: position 594,105 of record JANIMX020000047.1, read on the forward strand.
TTTCAACAATGTGACGATGTTTCCTTTCCACAACTCCATTTTTGTTGGGGAGTGTATGGACAGGAGATCTGATACGAGATGCCATGATCACTTAAAAAATTCAGAAATAATCTGTTGGTAAATTCACTGCCACCATCAATCTGTAACTGTTGAATTTTGGAACTAAACCGATTTTCCACCATTTTCTTGAAGGATATAAATGTTCTAAAAACATCTGATTTCTTAGCCAAAGGATATAACCAAGTGAACCGAGTGTTATCATCGACAATGGACAAATAATAACGATATCCGAAATTTGAAGAAACAGGTGCAGGTCCCCACAAGTCAAGGTGTAAAAGTGCTAATGGAGATTGAGCATGAAACTTTCTATATTCAAAAGGCAATCGACATGATTTTCCCAATAGACAAATATGGCAATGTTTATTTGATAGAAGTTTACCATCAAGTGGTAAATGATACTTATTCAACAATGTAGAAAAAACTGAATGAGATGGATGTCCAAGTCGTGCATGCCACACGTCCTGTGTTGTGCGTTCTCCATAAAATGCAATCTTACGAGCAATATGCGAGGCTGTCTGAATATGATAAAGGCCATCAAAACTACTGCCAGTAAGGAGTACTGTCCCCTTCTTGTTGTCCTTGACACAAAAACCATTAGCATCCAACTCAAAGAAACAATCATTATCACGACAAACACGTCGAATAGATATTAAATTTTTTCGGATTGCAGGCACACACAATACTTCTTTAAGTTCTAAGAACTTATGCAACCCAGTTAATTGTGTGTTTCCAATATGTGTAATTGCCAACTGATTCCCATTTCCAACAACAATTGTATCAGTACCTGTGTAAGGTTGGACATGTGGTAGAGAAGTTGGGTCCGCTGTCATGTGGTGGGTAGCACCAGAATCAAAGCACCAATTGAGATTCGTCACATCATTAGTAGATTGAGATGGATTTGAGGTATTTTCTTCCATGTATGCGTGAGGTCTACGATCTGGGCAGAAACGGGCGATGTGGCTTGGCTTATCACATCTAAAACATATGACATCAGCTCGCTGAGTATTTGGGGAATTTTCATGTGGCGTTGGAAGAAGTGGAGGGCGTCCATCAGTGAGAGTAGTGTGAGGAAGTGGAACGGAAGTATGCTGCTGGTCGCGAGACTGAGTACGGCAATCTGGAACCCAATACCCTTGGGTTGATTCCCAAGGAGTTGCTCTCCCTGATCCACGTCCATTGTGTTCTTGATTCCAATTTCTGCCGCACCCGCGTCCTCTCACAAAACCATAGGAATGAGTTTGATTGTGACCAATGGAGGTTGGATTGGAGTTGCGCTCAGTGGACCTCCGATCAGTAGCCATAGCAACCCCTAAAGCAGCAGTGAGAGACATTCTTTTCTGTAAATGTTCTTCTCTGAAAGCTAGATCGTAAATTTATCAAAATCAATATTTGGATGCAGGTGAAGTGTTGTGGCTAACTCTTTGTATTCAAGACCAAGACCATCCAAAACATAACTGATGAGTTCATCATCATCCATTGTGGCACCAGCTTGTGTGAGGGAGTCAAAGAGTGATTTGGCATAATTGAGATAGTCAGTCACTGTTGTGTTGTTGTCCTTTTTGAGAGTGCGAATTTGGTCTCGAAGAATCCGTACCCGGGTACTAGCAAGGGGTGTGAGGCGCTTGGCCAGCATGGTCCAGGCTTGATGAGCAATGGTACAAGGGATGAGAAGTGTCTTGATGGAAGAGGAGGAAGTCGCTTTGATCCAACTCAGGACCAGTTTTGTAACAGCCCGAAATATACCCTAGTAGGAATTGACGTGAACAGGGTATAAAAAATGGGAATTTGGACTGATATTTGAGTTATTATATTTGGTTAAATAGAAATTTGAGGTGGAAATAAATTGATAAGAAAATAAATTGGACTAGTCCAAATTGGTGAGTATGACTAGTTTAGAGAGGCTCATAGATTTGGCCCATGGTATACATACTTGTACAAAGTATGTATATGTGTAATTGTACAATAAAGCAATGAGTGGCAAAATTAATTGAGGAGTATGGTTATGTAAGGAAATTATGAGCTAAAGGACAAACTAGTTAAATGAAAGAAGACAAAAGAAGAGAGGAGTTCTTCTTCTTCTTCTCTATTACGTAAACTAGCTGAAAAATTAAAAGAAGAGGGATTTTTCAGATTTTGACTTTTGGCGGTGAAGAAGAGAAGAGAAGGAGTTTTTGAGACAAGGTACGGAAAGTATGTGATAAATTGTATGGAAAGTTTATTTTTGTATGGAAATTTGATGTTGAATAGTTCTGTATGGGATGCTTGTCTGAAAAACTGTCTAATGCACGATGTGTTTTTGCTTGTGCATTTTTGTTTTGGAGTTTCAGAAATGCATTATTGGAGTGTGTCTGATTGTTTTCGTAAACTAGAAAATAGGAATTATGTTTGTGCAAATTGGTGAGTTTGTTCTGTAGAAATGGTAGAGAGTGTTAGATGGTGAGGAAGATGATAGATGATTGTTCTGTGTGAGTAGATGATTTTTGTATAATTTGGAGTTAGTGTTCTGTTGAGAAAAAGAAAAGAAGAAAATCTGAAGAGAAAATATAGAGATGGTGTTGGAGAAGACGAAGTGCATCTGTGGTTGAGGAAACCACGGTCGTGGTTTTAATACCACGACTGCGTAACGTGCAAGAGAGGAAGGCCACGATCGTGGCATGCAAA
>JANIMX020000047.1:1149264-1159689 GCA_024582655.2 Erythroxylum kunthianum
ATTGAATTAAAACCCCTTTTCTATATCACAATTTAGATATAATTTTATTTTAAATTAAAGCTTTACTAGCTCTTAATGATTGAATATACTCATGTAATAAGTTAAAATGATAATATATAATGAGTCTCTAAAATATCAAAGTGACCAAGTAGAAAGTACAATAAACATTACATATTCATTTATAAATTTTTATGCCTTGTTCTTTCTTGCTCTTGATTTTGTTTTTCGCTTGAATGAGGTGAATTCCAACTTTTTCCTATTGTCTTTATGAGATGTATGTTGATTTGTGCATATCCACTATTATCTTTATTGAAACAAACTCATTAGTATTACTTATATTTTGTTATAATCAACATATAAATTGTGAGCTTCCTTAATTCAATAATCTCTCTTCTTTTATGATAACAAAATATTTTACGATATAAGATAAATATGATTTGTTATTCCAAGGTAATATGAATAGTCAACTCCCTCTAAATTCATGTATAATAAAAAAACTTACAAGTTAATATATTTTAAGCACAAATCAACTTTTGTATAAAGATTAACAAGATAGCACTAAAATTAATCACTTATAAATCTAATGTCACTAACTTTCTCTCCTCCTTTTTGAAAACATAAAAAGGGTCAATTATCTAAAATTATAATGAACTAATATCAAAAAATTAGAACACATAATAAATCAAATAAACAATAATGAAAATCAAAGTTAAGCACTTATGAAGATTCTTATAAAATATAATTCTCATTAATCTTGCCTAATTTGCTCGTAATCATTCAAAATATATTCTCACTCATTGGTTTAATGAATTTGTTAGCTAATTATTAAGCTCAATATCCCTATTTTGCACACGATCTCTAATGCAATTGTTAGTCCCTAATGGCACTAAGAGAGGGGGTATAGATGTTTATAAAATTCAAAAAACTTTCTAATCAATAAACTCAATTTAATAATAATCAATACATATATTGAATGAAGAAATTGCATAATATAAGTTAATCAAATAATTGAATAATAACTTCAAGAGGATATGGAAAAAAAGAATGTAAGCTAATTTATAGTGGTTCGGTATACAACCCTTACCTACATCCACTCCTAAGATTTTTCTTGGAATTATACTATAATTCTTCTTTCAAGGCAAAGAATAACCTTTGTACAATCTTTCTCGACAAAGAGGAACCCTTTACAATCTTCTTCTAAGGTGAAGAGAAACCTCAATCTCACTTTAATCACCCCCAAGTATAATAATATAACTCCCTCAAGCAAATTTTACAACTCAAAATAACTCACTTTATCATTTGATAATTCCAAAGAGACTCATTCACACAAATGTGAATCAAAGATGCTCAAATGATTAAAAAAACACTTAAAAATATGTGTAAATACATCCAAAAACTTATTGATACTAAAACCAATGAGAAAACAACTATTTATAGTGTTTTGAGACGTCATTAGAGCCAAGAACTAGTTGTTACAACAACTATATACAGAATATTGGTCGACTAGCATAAGGCACAAGATTCACTAGCTATTGGGACACTGGTTGAACTTTTTGTTAAAGGGTTGAACATTAAGCATATTAATTGACCAATATAGCACATTAGTCATCCAATATTATAACGTACTCACGACATATGAAATTTAACAACTTTAACCTATATTGGTCGACCACAAACCCATATAAGTCAACTAATCACCCTAAAAATATGATTTTAACAACTTCAAATGCTTAAAACCAATTTGTTTAATGCAATTATGACTTAAATACTTCTTAAATGGAAAGCTTCATGTGAGGGATTTAACTTGGTCTCATTAACTGGATGGTCATATATATATCATGATATATACGGTATGATCATGGACGCCTCAATCACAGTGAGCTTATGTCCATAACCATCCTTCATGCCTTCTCATCCAACCCTCATAGGCATTCTGTAATGCATCAAAGACACAAGGCTTTCAGCTATTGGTTATGATATGTTGAGCATCTAAGGCTTAGGAGTTCGATTCAACTCTTGAACCTACTCAATATCTATTAATGATCGGCTAATTCTCAATTATATGTTCTTTGGTTCCATGGCTAATATCACGATCGTGTACTCTAGAGGTCAAACCTCTCTGTCACGATCATGTAATTTACACGATCGTGACAGACATTTTTATAAAAATTCTCTGTCATCTTCTTTTCTTTGTGTTTCATGTTTTGGAGTCAAAGAACAAATTGCAACATGTTTGTTTTTGTTCTCTTCTCCATCAACGTGCACAAGCTCTCCAAAAAAACTAAGAAATAGAGCTAGCACTCTCTACTTGGTTCGGACCATTTCCGGTCAAAAGTTATTTTGCTCCAGTTATAGTTTCCGTTCTCTGCGTGGATATCATTGGAGACGATCTTCATTGATCGTTGTAGTTTTCGAAAACCCGACACCTACCGAACAAAGGAGACAGCATAAAGGTATTTTGGTTTTATTATAAATGATGATTTATAAATTGAGTCCCATATTTGCATGTTCAGATAATTGTTAGAATTGATTGAATGTGAATTGAGAATTACTGGGTAGTTGTGTTGTGATTGATAGTTTGACCTTGTATCGACACTGGATCCTGGGTCAGGAATGTCCCAGAACAAAATTCTTGTTTTCCGCACCGCCGCTATGTGATGCTAGCACTGGGAGCTTTCCTACACTCTCACACAACTTTTCTCTTAGTTTATGTGGATGATATCTTGGTAACTAGTTCCTCACCCTCCTTCATCAAAACACTTATCCATGACCTCATCTCTGCCTTCTCTATAAAAGACTTGGGTTCACTTCATCACTTCCTTAGGATCAAAGCTCACACCACATCTCAAGGTTTTCTTCTCACTCAAACCCAATACACCAAAGATCTGCTTCTTTGTATTGACTTTGATAAATCTAAACATGTTCATACACCCATCACTCCATCTCTTCGCTTGTCCAAAAATTATGGTGTTCCCCTTTTTGACCCTACTGAATATCCTAGCACTGTTGGTACTCTTCAATACCTTTGTCTCGCATGTCCTGATATTTAATGTGCTGTCAATAAGGTCTCCTAATTTCTACAGTGTCCTACTGACATTTATTATTCTATAGTGAAACAGATTCTATGATATCTCCGCTCCACTCCCTCTCATGGCATTCATTTTACCAAATCTTTTACCCTTTCTTTACATGTCTATTGTGGTGCTGATTGGGCTAGTTGTCTCGATGATCGACGTTATATATTTGGTTATTGTATCTTTATGGGACCTAATCTTATTTCTTGGAGTGCCAAGAAGCAACCCACTATTGCTCGTTCCAGTATTGAAGTTAAGTACCACAACGTTGCTCTTGTTTCTGCAGAATTATGTTAGATTACTGCTCTTCTTGATGAACTGGGTTTTGCCAATCTTGCTCTTACTCTTTGATGTGACAATTTTAGTGCTACCTTATTAGCCTCATATTCGGTTTCTCATGCTCGTACAAAGCACATTAAAATTCACATCCATTTTGTTCATGATTTAGTCGCCAATAAAGCTCTATTAATTCATCACATCTTGTCCTCTGCGCAGATCGTTGATATTATGACCAAAGCTCCTTCCTCTTCAGCATTTCAGCGACTTCGAGACAAGCTCACGATCGCATCCTCCTGTGAACTTGAGGGGGTCGGGGGGGCTGATAACATCTTCGTATCTCAACCAACATCTACCATATGATGCCATTATTTTCACATGCATATATCTCTTCTATTGTAATTATTTATTTAGTTTTATCTCTTATTGTATTTCTGCTTATCCAATTATCATCAAATTTGTATATAAAGGGCTATTGCCTCAGTTAATAAATACAGCCAAAAACATCATCTCTTCCAAGTTTGAAAGAACATAGTTAAATGCGTGAAAAACAAGCACATCTAGGAAAAAAAGTTCCACTCTTAATCCAAAATTTGTTACATGTAGATTTCATTTTATAAAATCGGGTCCATTTATAAAGTTAATTTTTCAATAAAAATTAATATTATAATCCATAATGTTAAATAAATAATTATTATTTTTTAAGAAAATAAATATATTAAGCCTAACAAGCCATCCAAAAATATGTACAATAGAAGTCAAGAGTTGTTACAACAACTTACAAAAGATAAAAGGGATTTCCATACAAAAAGTGGTGCCTTAGAGATTCCAAAAACTAGCTAAATAATGAGAGTTCAATTGTCCCTACCGTTGAGCACATATTTGCATCCTAATGCTGCAAAGGATTTGTTGGTATATTTTTTTCCTGGGAGGTACTTCTGTCTTGAAAGATTCTGTCATTCCTTTCATCGCACAATGTGGTCACAGTTGTAGACAAAGCAATCTAAAAACACTTCATAACAGTGAGATTTCTAAAGTGCAAATTGGATATACAAGACCACCTTAGGATATCAAGCTGAGAATTTTGAAAGATCCTAGCTTTCGTGCTTGGGTGGGTCTCCGAGATCCTTTCGATGACCTATGTTGTGTTGAAGGGCAATCAATAGAATTTTCCTAACCCTCCCTTTCCGAAAGGAAGAACATGAATTGATAGAAAAACAAGAATATGGGCTCGTGTAAGTAGGAAACAAAAAATATCTATTTTAGTTCTGAATCTAGGAACTTTTGCTTGCATTGTATTATTTGGTCTACGTACCGGAACTGATAACATTAACGATGGGGTCGGTCCATGGATTTTCTTTCCTTTTGTCGCATTTTGCTAAAAGGTTGAAGGGAGATAGTGCATCAAGGTGTTTGCAAGGGTCAACTTGATTATACATCTGCCACTCAAGTCTACCCATATAACAGCTATATACTTACATTGAAAAAACAAGTGGTCAACAGATTCTTCATCATTCATGCATAAACTACATCAATTGGTAAAGTTGTTAAACTGTTTCAATTTATCAAATAATTTACCTCTGAAAATGTTCCAAAGTGTTACTGAAGCTCTTAGGGTTATGTGACTCCTCCATATACATTCGGCCTAGGGGACAGTGGGAAGATGAGAATACATTCATCTCTTACACTAACTAATGGAGAATGTTCCTTTCGAACCGTGCTTCTAGATATACTGATCACTTCCTTCAGTACACGGGTTCATGAAGATTTCATTGAGCAATGACAGAGGTGCATTAGATTGTTGAAGTCTAGCTGGATCCCACATAGCCTATGCAACCGTATATGTAGTGGGAATTAGTTGTTTCAAGGAGTCCGCTGGTATGTGATAGACTAGTGGTCTCACAGATAACTAATTATCCTGCCAAAAATTGGATGTAGTTCCATCCACAATAACAGCGACAAACTCATTTAAACTTCATTTTTATTATTTGAATTTTTATTTTATATTAAATATAGAAAGATATTAATTTTATTAATAAATATTAATAAGTACTCTAACATATTATTTATAATTAAATTGTCTTTTTTTATATACATGAAATTAAAATAAAAAAAGTTACGTAATACTTTAAATTACAAGTAAAGAGAAATTTCATAGCTGAAAATCTCACTTTTCGTTTAGACCTCTTTGTCAAGCATCTGACAAGTTAAAACAGCCTTTTATGAGAGAAAGCAACACAAGACGTGGGAAGCTTGACTGAAAAAAACAAGATCCCAGTCTTTGATCTTATATTTTTAACAAATTCCAAAAGAGTTGGATGATATTATTGGAAAATAACTGTTATTCAATCGTGAGACAAAAAATATTTTTTTTTACAATTTTTAATCATATTTCTTTGATTGAGAAACTTAAATAATATGAATAATAAATAAAAGGGTTTAATTGATCCGAATTCTTGCAAAAATTCTTCACGAATTATCAACCACAAGTTGTCCATGTATCTCTAACGGTATTTATAGAGCATAAAAAAAACTCAACACTTAGAGAAAAAAAGGCAGGAGCATTAGTTCTCTTTCCTCCTATTTATAGAGAAAGATAAAAAAAGTTTCTTTCTTATTAAAATTAACTTCCTAATTGTAATTAAATTCTAATTCTAATTCTAACTCTAATTATAATTTAATTTTAATTTTAATATAATCAACTATCTCATATGTAATCCCTAAAATTTCTTAAACTTCACAATTAAGTTCAACTTAATTTAAATTGATATTTCTATTGTTAAGTGTTTTTTATGTGTGATTCATTAGGTTTTTAATATGTTAACAATAATTATAAATTATAATTATAATTCGTAATTGAAATTAGATAAATTAAAGGTCCTCTTTATTTATCTTTAATCATCCAATTAAATAATTTATAATTATAGATCAAGATTGACATTTAACAACATGCCATGACTACTCAATTATTAAAAATGTTAGAGTGGTTTGACTCAACATATTAATTTATGGTTATGATGTATAATTTAATCCTTTTTGTCATCCACTATTCTAATTAGACATATAGTGTGGATTTAGTATCTACTCTTTTAAATTCAATCATATCCATCCTTTCCAATTAGTAATTTATTTTAATTAATATTTGAAAATATCTTTTCAATCTCAATTCACTCTAGCTAGAGAATTCTTTAAATCATTATTAATAAAAAAATAATGTAATATTCTCCCTAATTACTTTAGAGTGATGAATTCTTGATTAACTTACTCAAATATTTCCATATGGTTCATACTATATCTAAGTAATACCGACTTATTTACCCTAAATAGAATTGGTCATAAGTAGTATCAAAATATATTAATTCCTACTTGAGATACTTAGGTAATATAAAGTTTAAGGATAAATTATACAATCATCATAATGAGCAAATTCACAGACACATAAGTAATATTCTATTTGGGATCCTTATAATGGAGCCACTTTAGTGAACTTATTCTTTAATAAGCACTCACACTTTCGTTTAAGTATCTTCATACTTTAATTTATGAGATCAATTACTTTCTTCCTGAGAAAGAAGCATATTTTGTGATAGCTTTACCATTTCATCAATATCTCATCTTAATGAAACTACAACTATGAATAATTTAGAAATAATACTTAAATGCAAATTGAATCTCATAATTATGATCTCATCGTAATTTTAATTGCACAGTAATTATTTTAGAAAATTTACCTTTAATATTAAAATATCAATTATAATTAACAAAATATATAAAGATATATAGTTCCTTTAATTAATTATGTCACAAAATCTACTATTAACTGATTGACTATAGGGCAGACACCAATAGATATGATATAGAAAAACTTAAAAACTTTAGAGGCATTAGTTTATGAAAAACTCAGGAATTCTATAAGTGTTAGTTCATGCCTAATAACCAATCAGTTGATTTTAATTTATTGACATAATTGTTTAAAGACATTTATATATTCTATTAATTGGAAATAACTTCTCTACTAGTTAGGGGTAAGGCTGCATACTACTGGACCTCTCCAAACCCCGCGTATTAGCTGAATTTCTACTAGTGTTGTTGTTGTTATACTATTAAGATCAAACATTAATAGAACGTAAAAAGAATAACACATATTATGTTTCTTCTTTATGAAAGAAGTCTTAAATCTCATAGGCTAAAATATTGAGATAAATAAATATACGAGTGTTTGTTAGTGGACAAGTTCACTGAACTAACCTTATATGAGAGTTTCATTTAGAACATTACTTGTATGTTTATGAAAATTTTCATTGTAAAAATTGTGTAAGCGATCATCTGACTTGAGATCATCAAAGTATTTCATATAGAGATTGTTATATTTTGATATTACTTATGACGTATTCTAGTAAACAGTAACTTAATCGGTAATAATTGGATATAACATGAACTATATATAAATAGTTGAATGATCAATATAGGATTCATCATCCTAAAATGATTAGGGATAATGTTCTATTATTATCGATTAGTATTGATTCGAAAAATCTTTGGCCAAGGTGGAATGACACTTTGTAAAATAGTTTATAAGTGTCATTAATAGAATCAATTGTTAATAGTGAAAAACTAACCTGATGGGACTAAAATAAAGTAGATATTAAATCCATGTTCTATGTCTAATCAAAACATTGTATGATGAAATGATTGAATTACAAGAAAATTCATGCACAAAAAGGTTTGTCAAAATCACTTTGACATTCCTAGATATTTGGGCGATTAAGATGTGTTGTTAGACGCCAATTTTGATCTATGAATGTAAATTATTTAATTAGAGAATTAAAGATAAATTAAAGAATTTTAATTTATCTAATCTTAAATATGATTTAGAGTTATAATTTATATTCATTCCCGACATATTTGGGTGGGTCATACACAAAGAGTGAGTTGAAAATAGAAATGTGTTTGAATCAAGATGGACTTGATTGTAACATTTGATAAACTTTGTAATTAAATATGAAATATTCAATAAATAAATATCAATATAAGATATTGGATCTTATTTAAGTACAATTAATATTTAATTAGAATTACAAGTTTAAGTAAAATTAGAAATTTATTTCAACTAAATTATTAAAATGTTCAAAACCTATTGTAAATAGGCTTAGGTTCAAAGAGAGTTATAACTTCTTAGCTAATATTCTCTATAATAATTATAGAGTTATCTGAACATGTTCTGTTGAAAGTGGATATTGTTATATGTCAGAAACTTGTGTTACTGTAATAGTTGAGATGAGTAAATTTTAGAAACGGTTAAAAGGAAACGATAAAAAAAATCAAGTATTATAATAAGATACGAATTATAATTCATATTTTATATGTTAATCATGCTATAAAATTTTAAGAAATCAAATGAAAATGTTTTATAATTATTTTGCTGCATGCGGGATCAAGCCTTGCCGTGATTTTCCATAAAATGGAAGAGCAAAAAACGAATTATGAAGAATTTAAATTGATGAGTGAAGATCACTGGAATTTGGATGGCATGCTTATAAATATAGTTGCTGAGGACTCTGTTCACAGTGTTAACAAAGATGAGAATGAGAAAAAGAATAAGAAAATGCAACAGATTTGTACATTTGATTTGCTGATGTTTGTGGCGGTGGATTTGGGTTTGAGCCTCTAGAAGGTGATGCTTATAATCACAAGTTTGTTTCGACTTAAAACGATCGTGCCAATACAAATTTTTAAACTTATTGTCGAAAAGAAATTGGGGTATTAATAAAACTATGGGAGTTCTCGAGGTGGTTGGAAATGAAACTGCAGTTTTAGCAAGCATTGAGCTGTGGATCTATGTTGCAAGTAATGTAGTCTAGTCGATGATAAGCTTATGAGGATTTATTAATTTTATTGTGTCCTTTGCTGCAATAGTAACAACAACCTACTAACTAATTTCTCATTCATTAAAATGATAATGCAAAAGTTGAGACTTTGCTGACTAGGGTTCAAAAAGGAAGAAAACGAAAGGTTGTGTGTATGATCAACAAGGCCACAATTATCAATAACATGGCCAACGGGCCCTTGTGTTTGTGATAGCCCCCACGTACGTGAGAGATTAAAAGCAACAAGAAGATAACATACCTGACTGTATAAATGGCAATGGATATGAGAGCCTTGTCACAATCTGGGGATATGAAATAATTGGCTAGTAAAGAATATTCAGTGTTAATTATACTGGATTTATTTATAGTCTATTTTTTTTATTTCAAACTTTATATTAAAAAATATCATTTATTTTTATATTTTTAATTATTATACAAGTATTTTACCATATTTTATAATTTTATGTCACTTCATAACTTAATTTTATTAAATTTTAATAAAAAAAATAAATTGAAAAAAAAGTGTGATAAATAAACAATATAATAAAAAAGTGAAAATTTATTGAGTTTATATCTTAAGATAGCCTAATGTCACTTCATAACTTAATTTCAATATATTTTGAAATCGGATGTCACACATATGATAAATAGGAATAATTAATTTTAAAAGTGTTTGATCTTTTGAAAAAATTTTAATTTAATATTTAAGCTTTTAAAATTTTCAATTAAGTGAACAATATTTTAAAACCTTAATAACTTAATTCAAAACATTATTTTTGTTAATAATTTATTGGTTTGATTAATATAATTGTTATTGTTCATATCATATAAGCGTTTACGTGAAAAAATAATAACAAACTAAAAATAATCATAACTCAATTTAAATAACCCAAATACTCAATTACTTAAATACCCATCTCTCCTCTGCTTCTTCTTTCGTCTACCACTAAAAAGCTAGATATGTTTGTTGCCCTTCCAAAATTCATGACCATCTGACCAGTTATTTATTCCCATTTATTAACACGTGTAATAAAAATTTACGGATTTAATTCACAAAATAATCTCTTTATAAAAAATATATAAATTTTTTACATATAATTAATATCGTTTGTTCTATCTTGAAAATTGAAAAAAATAAGTTTGATATTGTTAATACCCGGTTTCAGGAATAGAATAGGCGATGAGAATTTTGAGCCGAGACAAGTAAT
>JANIMX020000047.1:1175955-1187591 GCA_024582655.2 Erythroxylum kunthianum
AAAGGTAATGAAAAGTGGCTCGACCACGTTTGTTTGTGTCAATATTTCCGCTGCATGTATGTTACTATTGTGTATTTGCCATTGTAACTGCGCGTGAGTCTCTGGGTGAGTGCATTTGTATGTTGTGGCGCCCGGGTATCCTCTCAGGGGGTATTAGGGCGTTACATTAGGTCTAGCTTCTTTTCTTATGGGTTGTAAAATCTCACTTCATACGAGTATCCTCAATCGCGTATATGTCTCAAACTTGGTTTCCAACCCTTAAATAACTCAAAAGGCATTTTTGAAATAGTCTTGGTTGGAACTTGGTTTAATATATATACAGCCGTCTTTAGTGCTTCAGTCCACAAGAAATCAGGGAGTTTCATATTACTCTGCATGTTTCTCACCATGTCCATTAATGTTCGGTTTCTTATTTCTGTCATACCATTCTGATCCGGAGAACTAGGCATAGTGTATTGGTCAACAATCTCATGTTCTTGAAGAAACTTAGCAAATGGACCAGGTGCTTGTCCATTCTCTATGTATCTACCATAGTACTCTCCACCTCTATCTGATCTCACGATCTTAATTTATTTTCCACATTGATTTTCTATTTTAGCCTTAAAAACTTTAAAGGCATCCAAAGCTATGTCCTTAAAACATAAGAAGTAGAGATACATATATCGTGAATAATCGTCTATGAAGGTGATAAAGTATTTCGGACCATTTGCGTCTATGTCTGAACAAAAAATATCTTTATGTATGATTTCTAATAGATGTGTGCTCCTCTTTGCACCTCTTTTAGATATGCTAGTTTGCTTACCCTTAATGTAATCCACATAAGTCTCAAAATTAGAAAAATTCAAAGTACTAAATACTCATTCATTTACTAATTTATTAATTCTCTCAATGGAGATGTCTATGAATCTCTAATGCCACAACATAGAGAAGTCCTCATTCACAACACATCGTTTTAACCCAGTAGTAACATACATAGAAGTATAAACAGCATCATTTTGTAATTCAAGAGAATAGAGACCATCAGTCAAAATACCATTGTCAAGAACTTTAGATTTATTAGATAAATGAAAACTAGAATCCAAAAAATTAAAGGTAAAATCCAAAGGTACAAGTCTCTAAATAGAAATTAAATTTCTAGAGAAACTTGGAACATAAAAAGTGTTTTCCAAATGTAAAATAAAATCGTTACTTAAAACGTCAATGGCTTCCACATGTGAACTCATCTTGCCTCCTGAATAGATATAGTGTTCACTGTCCACTGGTTTCCTTAGGTTGTGCATACCCTGCAAGGTAATTGAAACATGGATTGTTGAACTAGAATCAATCCACCATGTGTTATGATTAACACTAACCATATTAGATTCATAACAAACAAATGAAAGGTAAGTACCTTTCTTGTAGAGCCAGTTCTTAAATTTTAAGCAATCTTTCTTCATGTGTCCCCTCTTTTTGCAGAAGAAACACTTTGATGCTTCTTTATATCAGGCTGAGAAGGAATCTTGCCTTTTCCTTATTTTTCATTTGATCCTTCTTCTTCTTTCCTTGAGTAGTCAAGTTCACCTTTTCACCCTCTTCCATCGCCAACCTTCCTTCTTCTTGACAGCACATGGTCAACAACTTATTAATTGACCACTTGTCTTTATGTGTGTTGTAAGAAATTTTGAAAGGATCATATTGTTGGGGCAGAGTGTTCAGAATAAAATGAACCAGGAAAGATTTCATCATTTTCACTTCTAAAGCTTCAAGTTGAGTCGCTATGTCCCTCATGCGCATGATATGAGCATGCACACCTTTTATCCCAGTGAACTTTATGGATGACAACTGCATTATTAAACTGTTGACAAGAGCTTTGTTAGATGTTGCAAACTGCTCATCAATGACTTTTAGAAGGTCTTTCACCTTAGTATGTTGTTCTACATAACCACGGATACCAACAGATATCTTGATCTTTATGAACATCACAGAGAAGCGATTGGATCGCTCCCACTTTTTATAAAGACTATCAGTATCTGGAGTGCTGGTTTCAGTGATGGTAGGTGGTTCGTCTTTCCTTATAGCATAATCAATATCCATCCAACCCAAATGAAGAAGCACTCTCTCCTTCTACACCTTATAGTTATCACCCCTTAATTCGGGAATGTCACAATTAACCTCAGAAATATTCGCAGGTAGAATAACTTCAAATTATTAATCATTCATGCTTATTAACCAAAATATAAGACCAAAAATTGTTATGTTTTACCAATATAAATTATGCCTTAATGCAGGAATCTAGTGACATAAAATTTGCATGTGTGCTAAAATTCTACTCAATTAGATTCATTTGATAAAACTATCAAATTATGTTCATTTTCTTAATTCCTATGGGTAATTAAGAAATATAATATGATATTTCATCCTAATTAATCATACACATGTAACAAAATTCATGTGGGTAGATTTCATTATATTATATATGATTAATTACAACTAATGTTTACTGTGACCTTTAAATGTAATATATAATTTTAATTAATTAAAGATGTTGTGGCTACTCTCTAATTAATTAAAATAAAATGAATCACCTAATATTAATTTAATCTTAATCAAGAGTTAAACATTTGCATCAAATCATTAATAATGCAAATAAATCAAATAAAAATGCACAAAATTATTTAACCTACTTTTGCATGTATAATGACCATAAATTTATACACACAAATTTCAATTAACTACATACATAATTTGTACAAAATAGTTATTCAACAAGTAAACTAAATAAGCTCTTTAAATACAACTATAATGTGCATAAATCACATTACTTAATCTTGCATGTTTAATATAATACAAACATTAAACAAACACTTTAACATAATAACTAATTAATTTAGACACATTAGGAGTCTTAAAAGAACTCATAATTAATCTTTAAATAATCATGCATGTGCTAAACAATTTAATGTTATTATGTAACAAATGTATAATTATCAATAAATTATACATGCAAACTAAGATAATTAATATAGATATGAATTCCAAAGGGTGATTTTATAATGAAAATCACCAAAATAAGTTAATTACCTTAACAAATCACTAGAACAAATTAACTAATTAATTAACTAATGTTAAAATAAATTGAACTGTGTCATCTTCTTCCTCTCGCAGGTCAGTGTGACCTGGTTCATACCAAAATCAAACGTAGAACCAAAAGCGGAGGAGAAGCAGAACATGATGCAACGATGATACAACACAATGGAAGATCATACGATGATAATGACACGCCCAGAAGAGAAACGGAACAGACGTTGCATGGCTGGCGACGTCCAGAGAAATGCCATGCAACCCGAACCGCCATCGTCCCTCCAGGCATCGTCACGCATCCAAGTGTTGCAACATGCAACACGATGTGCCCGCAACACAACCCGATGTCCACCATGCACACCAACGTCTATTACAACGTTAAGCAAACAAAAACAAATGTTCGACAGACATAAACCAAAACAGAGCAAAACATAGTAGATAGTGGACAAACAAAATAAACCACACCATAAGCAAGGTAGAGGAACAATAGGCTCGGATACCAAATATAAAAGTCATATACATGATTTAATAGCAAAATAATCATGTACAAGACACAGTACAAACATGTGTACGTGAAGCAACGGAAGCGTGATAGAGATGAAAACTATACCTCCAGCCATTGCCAACTATTCACACTGTCCACTAATCTATCTGGAAAAGCATAATGTTGTTTTTTAATATTCTAACCCCTTATACTTTCACAAGCAATGGTGTTAATTTTTCAACGTTAAAAGAATGAGATTAGGGACCAAAAACAAAACTATCCATATATTGTTCTTTGCCCATTACAGAGTACACGAACAACAGTAACAGTTGCTTGGATCAACAACCACAACGTTATGAAACGTTGCAACGTTGTCTTGAATGTTCCCAACATAGACCACATACGGGGAAAAAAATAGTGTTATTCCAATATTTTCTCACTTGGTTCATATAGTTCAACATTCCATATTGAAAAACAAATATATATGAATCATGTAGATAAGTCCTCTTATAATAAGTATTATCTTTCATGTATTCTATTATATCAAGTCTCTGAATACTACTCCTTAAACTTAGTATTAATAGCAGTCACAATGTTCCTTCTTCTTCCTAAAAAGCAGTCTTCCTGAAAAGCAGAAAACACAACCATAGTGAGACTGAAAAAATAGTTTGATATATGAAAATGATCTTAATTTTTAATCTATAGAATAAGAAATTAGGTTATTCGCAAAAAGCATATAAAAGACACTCTTTTGCAAACTATAGCTCTAAGAGGGTTTTCTTTTTACTTTGAAAAGGCATAAAATCGTCTTTTTTGTAAATAGATTTTTTCTTATGAACAAGGAAGAAAAGAATGCGTAATCCTCCCTAAACTAATCGTCAGTTATACTTATCTATATATTAAAGCTAATACAAAAAGAAAAATCGTTATAGAATGTTGTCATGTAGGATTGATATAAAATATAATATTGAACAGTTGATAACATATAGGATTACTCTAAATTACTTGTAATAACACCACCATAAAAAAATTCACGTAGAACTCTGTTCAATTTATAATTTAGTAACATGACTGACCACTTATCATATATGAACTGACTGTAAATTATTTCTTTCCACTGCTCACATATATATTTTTGTTTGTGGATGGGGGGGGAGGTGCTGCTGAAGAATGAGAGGCGGCAACTGGAGTAGTAATTGCCATGCTCGCCTTTATAGGAATCATATTCTTCCCAAAGTGGCCGACT
Source organism: Erythroxylum kunthianum (assembly GCA_024582655.2). Taxonomy (NCBI): domain Eukaryota; kingdom Viridiplantae; phylum Streptophyta; class Magnoliopsida; order Malpighiales; family Erythroxylaceae; genus Erythroxylum; species Erythroxylum kunthianum. The sequence goes on from JANIMX020000047.1 coordinate 1,180,746, forward strand.
TTGCACATCGCGACCGCACACTTGTGCTCATCAGGGCCGTTCATTAGACTCAAATTGGTTAGAATGTGCCCCCACAATCCAAGTTTTGTGTATCTTTTCAAGAGCTAATGAGATACTTCAGAATGGAAGCAGGAATATCCTATCACAGTGCAAAATCTTAACGTTAGGTCATGTTAGGGATAGGAATTGTATGAACTAAAATTGTTGAACATGAGCTTCCATAGTTGGATAGGCAGCAGTACCAGAACCAATGAGTGCTTAAAAAAGCAGTTACTTATGACAGTGAGTCCCATATATATGAAATAGACCTAAGAAGTCTCTAAACATGGCAATATTCTAGCACACAACACTAATGATGAATGTCTAAGAGGCATCTAACTAAATATATATGCAAAAGGGGAAAAGATAGGTGGGAGGAACCCATTTTTAGTGGCCTTGGGTGGAGAGGAATAAATAAATTCTTGACTTGGGAATATGACTCGTTGGCCTTACTTTGAGCTAAGATTCTGACATTCTCATTCCTGTAGAATCTGTAACAGCTTTTCTTTTCTTCCTCTCTTAAGCTTTTTTCCATGGGAATACATTCCGTGATCATTTCTCACTTTCTTCTAATTCATCCAATGCCAATATCGTAACTGTGGTCAACAAAATGCATACAGTCCACATCTAACTCGTATAATCCCTTCCCTATGATTGACTAGGTCATGAATATGATTCTATTTCTTAATTGTGTTTCTCCTTGCAAGTAAATTTATATTTGTAGAGAATCCACTAAAGCAAATGTAAGTACAAGGAAAGAACAAACGTCCAAGTCCTCTCTTCCAAAGTGGAGAATATCATCCATAGAGCAAGGAATAACGGTTAGATAACAGATAAAGAAAACTTTAAATATTCCCTTGTACAGTACAACCACAAGCGCCAGAGCAAGAAAGTGACGGAAAGAAAGACTCGTCATGCAGAAACACTTATAAGCAGATTTGGCAACATCAGTGTAAAGGTTAGTACTTCACATGTACTATTATAGCTGGGAAAGCCCTTGAGACATTAAATGAAAGTTAATAATTCTGTGCTTATTCCATTTTCGGCCATTCTTCAACTCCTTAGACTATCTAATAATTATACAAAACAATACAAGTAGTACAGTCAAAGTTGTTATAGAATGATGAACTGTATTTGATGAAGAAACCACTATAATATAAATAGTGGAATTTTTATTTCTTCACCAATCGATTAGTTTACTTATCAAGAAAGAGGAATACAAAAAGTTGGCAGGTTTTAACCACCAAGGTACACTCTTGGTTTCTGAATGCGCTGCATTGATCATCATGGGATGCTCAACCAATGTATGATGTTTCGGTAGCATCATCCATGCCTGCTATTCTAAAGTTGTACTGTCACAGTGTTTATGCAATGATGAGTTACAGTCATTACCATGTCTTCCTTAGCAATTTACGACATCACGACGATCCTAGCCGAAACTGGAAAGAGGTAATTCGGAGTTTGCAGGTAATTTGGTCTTCTAACTTGCATGGTGCACAATCATATGCTTCTTGTGCGATTTATTCCCATCCACATGCCACCTAACTGTTTAAGAATACCACTTTAGTACTTTACGTAAAAGCCTTTTCCACAGATTCTCACAAACTTAGAAAAAATATCCTCACATATCAGAATCAATTGATCTTCCTAAAAGGCCAATTGCAACTAATATGAAGATTCTGTTCAAGGAATAAAAAGTTTTCATTTACAAATTGGTCAAATGACCTCTCATAGTTTCTATGGAGCATGGAAATTAGTTGTTTTAGACCTCTCTATAGATGGGTATCGACATAGAAGATATGTCCTTAATGTTGTTTCTGGTGTGTGGGTTTAATAATAAGTTGGCAGATTTATTCTCCATATAACTCCATGTAAGAGTTGCTGTTGATTATATAGATATTATTCTTTGCATTTTTATATAGGTATAGCATAATTCTTGATGATCAACTCAAGAACAAATCCTTCATTTTGCATTGCAAAATAGAACAGCATAAGCATCAAGAACATGCAGTTGACACATATCTAGCTTTTACAAATGCAAATCCACAAATCAAATCCTATGTGGATAACTGTTATACTGCTAGAGGCTAAAGACAAAAATTAGTGACTGCACTTCTAGGAGCAGACATGAATCAACAACAAATTTCTATTCCTTCAGAAAAACAGCTAATGTGTGCAAGTGAATAAAAGCTATCTGTTTCTTCGATGCACATATATTCCAAGTTATCTGCAAACTCAAATAAAATTGCGAAGAACAGCATGCAAAAGATAATCAGTTTTGTGCAATGACCATGTGACAAGTTTGTACACTTATATGAAATAGTAATAAATAAATTAGTACAAGTGTGTGGATTTATACAAGAGAATCTGAACAAATATAGGAGTCAAGGGAAAGTGGCCATCTCCAGGGCAAGCCTTGTCATGTCCTTCCCCAAGAGAAGCATGGAAGCAAGTACAATCATCTTTTTTTAGGGTTTAAAGGGGTCCCAGATGCTTAGGATTCATCTATCAGTGGCCGTATCACTTATGCCAATAGAAGAATGAGAAAGACTTGGGCCCCTTCTTTGATTTTATATACTGTGTGGGCTGAATAAGTTCCAAACTTACTGAAGGAGACAAAAGAGAATGTGTTCCTTATGCCATACCTTGCCTCCAAACAATGTCCAAGGACAAGCATCTTTCCACCAGTAAATTGATATAATTCCAATGTTTCCAGGTGCTCTGGTCAACAATCTTCTTTGTCCTCCAAAACTAGTTTGCTAAAACAATGTTTTTGGGTCTCTATCAGCTCTCATTTTGTTGAATATAACATTCAGTTAAGTTCCATTTATAGCACCTTTACGTTCACCATGCACTTTGACAACTGAAACAACCGACTCCCACAGGCCATGGTGATGGACCAGGATAGATATATATACATACATATAAGAAATCTGAGGATCTTCCATGAGAATGAGAGGGTGATCAAGAAGGTCTCAAGACAACTGAGAAAGTGGATTCCCCTAAACCCAAGTCAGAAAAATTCCTCTCATATCCTGGAATAAGATTCTTGCTTTTGCCAGACGAAAAAATACCATTGCACTCAACTTAAAAGAAAAAAGCTCTTGGTGGATCAATTCCAGTATCTAATGCAAGCGTAAGCACGTTTTGGAAGGGTAAGTTTGCAGAGGAATTCAATTAGGTAGAAACTATCTTAGAATAGAAAGTGAAGTTAAGAGGAGAGGCCCCACAGTTAAGAAAGTGGGAAGGACAATATCTGTGTTGAAGTTACCGTGAATATTGAATTGGGTCAGGCAAATCCCTTGGCTCTGTTCAAGATTCTATGCCTCACCGTATGATCGCCCACTCTCCTGTGTATCCTTTATAAAAGCCATGCCTGAGCGGTCCTTTGGTGTATGAGCATTTTCCAAGGCAAAAAAGCAATAGCCGTAGTAGTCATAGAAAAGTTCCTGCTTAGAAATATTAGGACGTGGATTTGCATCGAAGATTATTGCACTATCAAGTTTCAAGATTTTAGGGAACAAAAGATTGGATCGAGAGGTAAAAGAAGGCATCAAGTTGAACAGACAAACACTGGTTTTGATCACAATTAGACGCTGTTAGGGTTTCTCCATCAGAAGTTGCTTTTCTCGGAGGAGACATGTTCCACCATCACCAACATCAAGCAAAGAACATGCACTCTTCTTCAAGAATGTCAATCCCTCATGAAAGGCATTTGTTCTTGCAAGGTGGGAATGGCCCTGGTGATTCTGGACTCGTCCTCTCAACAGATGCAAAGCCTCGATTAAAATGGACACCTGATCTTCATGAGAGATTTGTAGAAGCGGTCAATCAGCTTGGAGGAGCAGACAGTGAGTATACAAGACGCTTGAAGTATCATGCAACATAACAGCGCATGTAACGCTGAATCCACCATATATGCTTAACTATCTCTCTTTCACTTGCAGAGGCTACACCAAAAACTGTTATGAAGCTAATGGGAATTCCTGGACTTACCTTGTACCACCTCAAGAGTCACCTTCAGGTAAATTCTGTTGTAGTTAAAGAGTGCTATAGAGTCGGGGTATTTTATGCCTCATATCAAAATTAATGCATGTAAAATGCTAACTCTAACTTTGGACTAGCAGAAATACAGGCTCAGCAAAAATCTTCATGGACAAGCTAACAGTGGAACCAACAAAATTGGTACGAGAACCATGCCATTTCCCTAAAGCTTTCATCTAATAGGAACAAGAATGATACACAAGTCATGTTACACAGGTACTGTGGCTGTGGCTGCTGATAGAATTTCAGAAGCAAATAGAACTCAAATGAACAATTTAAGCATTGGCTCCCCATCAAACAAGTATGGTGACTCCATATGCTTTACATTCAATTCAAATATTTTCAAATTGCATAATATTTATTCAATTATGTAATACTATGATGGATATTTTAAACCCAGGGGTTTACAGATCAGTGAAGCCCTACAGATTCAAATTGAAGTCCAGAGAAGGCTGCATGAGCAACTAGAGGTGAGTCAGAATCAGAAAATAATTATTGTTATTATTGAGTCCTCTCCTACATATATCATAGAAATTTGTCAGTGTTAGCGCTAGTTCTTGCTCAACGCTTCATCTACCATGAATTGGCAAATGTTTGAGTCACTTTCACTCTTGCTTGGAGGAGAAGTCCTCTATAATGTCTAAAAGAAAACGTAAATAATTGGTCAAAGCACACGGATCCAGCTTCTTTTGATGTTTCGTATCAAGTTGCATATCTGAAGATAAAAGAAATCCTTGTAGGTTGATTCTGAAGTAGCAAATGTCTTCGTTATAAAAGAACAAGCTCACTGATTTGGTACGTTGTGTGCAAGATAAAATGTCCAACATCAACTATATTCTTGAAATTTCAAGACAAACTAATAGACTTGATGTCAGCAAAGTATTTCTTAGATCGCTTGTTTGTGACGTAATGTGGTTGGTGATGGAAGGATTATAGATCTGATAATTTGTTTCAATTGCTCAAGGTCCAGCGGCATTTACAGCTGCGCATAGAGGCTCAAGGAAAGTATCTGCAGGCAGTACTAGAGAAGGCCCAAGAAACACTTGGAAGGCAAAACCTGGGTACAGTGGGGCTTGAAGCAGCTAAAGTTCAACTCTCTGAGCTGGTGTCCAAGGTGTCCACTCAATGCCTGAATTCTACATTTTCAGAGTTGAAAGAACTGCAGGGTTTATGTCCCCAGCAGGTACAGACAAACCAACCCACGGACTGCTCAATCGATAGTTGCCTGACCTCTTGCGAAGGGTCTCAAAAGGAACAAGAAATACACACAACCGAAATGGGGTTGAGGCCGTACAATGGCAACCCATTCTTGGATCCAAAAGAGATCACAGAACAGCACATACTTCAGCAGGGTGAACTCAAATGGGCGGAAGACTTGAAAGATGACAAAATGTTTCTTGCTCCAATAGGAAACAGTGCAGAAAGGAGAACGTATTTAGCAGAAAGAAGATGCAGTGATTTATCCATGAGTGTGGGACTCCATGCAGAAAGAGTCAACCAGAACAGTATCTTTCCTGAGGGAAGACTTCGTGGAATGAATGAGGATGACAACTTCCAGGGCCAGACAAACAAAAGGCCAGACTCAACGAAGCTAGAGAAAGAGAAACTGACACCAGGGTATAGAATTCCTTTCTTTGCAACAAAACTAGACCTCAATTCACATGGAGAAATCGAAGCTGCTTCCAGTTGCAAACAGCTCGACTTGAATGGTTTTAGCTGGAACTGAACAGCGTTGATTTCTACTAGACAAGGCAACACAAAATTCAGGAGATAGGACATCTAATTACAAGTATACTTCTGAGGAGAAGGAACTACCCTCTTGCTAAGGGCAAGTGCCCAAGGAACAATCGGTTCAACCTCAAAAGAATAAGTTGCAATGACAAATGTTAGCTTCCATTAAAACTATGTATGTAAATCAATCTAAGAGGTGCACTTTTTGCTTACTTCTATGCCATTAGGATTTCATAAATTACGGGTCTAAAAAATGACAGAATTTCATCCAGCTGGTTGAATTTTGAAAGCTTATTCCTAACAAAACAAGATTTTTGTGGAAAAGATCTCTCTCTCCTCTGAGCTTTTCTTCCTTTAGTAATTTGTACAAGGTATTGTATCCTTTAATTACAGCAAATCAACCCCCAATTATGTCCCCATATTATCGCAGATCCTATTCTAGGAAAGAATATATTTACAGCAATAAGAACTTGACAGTTACGTTGACCATCTTGACAGCAATAATCAACCAACATCAATTTGTTAACGAAGAACTTACGTCGAGCTGAAGGTAGGGGCTTAGTAAGTATATCAACAATCTATTGATATGTAGAAATATGAGGAAGAGTAATTAAACCATTGTCAAAGGATTCTCGGATTGAATGACAATCAACATCGATATGCTTTGTACGCTCATGATACACCATATTTGCTACAATCTGAATAGCGCTTGTATTGTCAGTATAAAGAGGCGTAGGAGTAGGCTGTTGGTAGCCCAATTCAGAGAGCAAACCACGTAACCAAGTAACTTCTAAGCATGTGGTAGACATGGCACGATATTCGACGTTAGTCGAGGATTTGGAGACTCGTTCTTGTTTCTTGCATTTTCAAGACATTAAAGCATCACCCAAGTATACACACCAGCCTGTTGTCGAGCGGCGCGTATCGGGACAGCCCGCCCAATCAGTATCACTGTAAGCAGCTAAATTTAGAGAAGAACTAGCTGAAAAAAATAAACCACGATTAGGAGTACCATGAAGATAGCGAATAATT
>JANIMX020000047.1:1229418-1242412 GCA_024582655.2 Erythroxylum kunthianum
CCATAACATATATTATATACTATATAAACACATATATTATATATTATATTATATTATATAAATCTAGTGTCATATAGTATTAAAAAGTTTTTTTTAATTTAGTCCAAAATATTATCCAAAATAACACCAAACGCCTTATAAAATCATGGATAAATAGTCAGTACTATCCATGATAGATTAATACTATCCGACAAAAATTAGTCAGTACAGTCCGACGTATCAAACGAGCCCTTAGTACAGTAGCTATCCAAATTGGACTCCAAAATCCCCGAAAAGAAAAAGTACTAGTGAGCCCACAGTTGCTTCAAAGTCCAGCCTGAAGTAACTGGGCGAGGTTCATCCTGTGGCCTGTAGGTGTGGTCGAGTGTCACCCGTAAAGAAAGAGAGAATCTTAGCAGTACTGTTACCGCTGCATATGCATCAGAGCACAGCAAACACACCGAAAATTAACTTCCCTAATTTTTTTGTTTGAATGATAAGAAGCTTTCACCATGGGAGCGAGTCGCAAACTTCAAGGAGAGATCGATCGCGTCCTCAAGAAAGTTCAGGAAGGTGTCGACGTTTTCGATAGCATCTGGAATAAGGTCATACTCTTCGTTTCTCTCTTCTTTAGTTTTTGATATTGAGTTCTGGAAATTGCATTTCTGTATGGCTCTGTTTGATATGACATTACTTTTGACGCATATGTTCTCCGCAATTGACCACAAGGTCAAATGCGGTTTCTATTCTTCTTGTTCTCATGTGGTTTCCTTGTGAAAACGTAATGTGGATTTAGGTTTATGATACGGACAATGCTAATCAGAAGGAGAAGTTTGAAGCTGATTTAAAGAAGGAGATTAAAAAGCTGCAGAGATATAGGGATCAGATTAAGACGTGGATTCAGTCCAGTGAGATCAAGGATAAGAAGGTCAAATTTTGTATTTCATTCATAATCGTAATGTTTGAACTTTGAAGCGTGCTTTTAATTTTGTTAGAAACAATTTAGACACAGACATGATAGTTTTCCACCCTAGGATCATCTGATATAAACCCAATATAGATGCCTAGCTTGTGAAATTCATCCTTTAATCCAGCAGGATGTTCTCTTAATGTGAGCCTAGACAAAGAATATGGTTATATCTTCTGATTTTTAATTAGTTGTTCACCTCTGGGTTTCAGAGTTAGACAGTTAAAGGTTTCTGTGTTAGGCGATGTGCGATCGTAACATTCTGTTCTACAAGTTTTATTAAGAGGAGCTCCACCTCCTTTTATCCTAAGAGTTGAATATACGGACGCTTTTTGTGTTTTGCAGTTTTATCTGTAAAAGAATTTTGTTGCATTTAGATCCCTTAGTTTCAGTTATAAAACCTTACAGATTTGGATGATTAAAATAGCTTTGTTTAAATTCTTTAATCCATTGCTATGTGATGAATAGCTTGTTCACTTAAAGTTTAAGCAGTTCACTCTTTTTTTTATAAGCAAATTACTGGAAAACCAATGTTTATAAGTGAATTATACCAGTTTCTGTTAGTGATACATCCTTACCTAAAAGGAATGTCCATAACAAACATCCAGCGCACTGTTTCTCTGTGATCCTTTTTCCTTTGATAATCTTATTGTACCGCTATTAGGGGTATGCCAATTTTGAACATTTTATTGCATCTTTGTTAATGTAAATTGCAAATATAACTTTTCTTCCTTTACATGTACTTGGCATGGGTATTGCTGTCAGGGGTTAATGTAGTTTTCCTCGTATATTCTCTGTTTTTTTAGGTTAGTGCCTCTTATGAACAGGCTTTGGTGGATGCTCGTAAACAAATTGAGCGTGAAATGGAACGGTTTAAAATCTGTGAGAAGGAAACTAAGACAAAAGCATTCTCTAAAGAAGGCCTGGGCCAACAACCTAAAACTGTAAGATTTGTAAACTTTTACTTCTTCGTTTATGTTATAGTCTGTGGAACAATAATAATGTTGCTGATTTGTGGTTTGTTTATTCAAAGCTGACTAATATCTGACTTGTTCTTTTAATGCATGTTTTTTGGATTTCCTTGAGTAACTGAATGTCCTCTTCTATTTTCTTGACTTCCTGTACTTGCTCAATACATTGTGATTGAGTCTAAAGTGTTTAGGGTTTACTTTCCTGGTGGTGATTGCTGTTTATTTTCTGTAGTTAGATCTTCCAGATAATTTCTTGTAATTGCTATACTTTTTAGTTGTGAAAAATAGAAAAACTGGTTAGGTGTCAAGTTATACGTAGACATGGTTGAGTGCTTAGAATTGGATGGATCATTCAGTGGGTCTTTATTCGAGTAAGGTGCTTCAACAGTATTTAGATGATGATTACTATTTGCTTGAACTTTTTCGTTAAAACTGCATTTCTGTTTTAGTTTAGTATTGCCTATTGTGTAATTGGTGATTCTTCAGGGAACTTTTGCCTATAGTTTTTTTTAGGCTGGTTCTCATATCTTCATGTCTCAAGGAAATTTCGTTTTGCATGATTCCTGAGTACTTGTGACCTGATTATTTCACTTATAATGATTTGAGAAAGTAAAGATTACTCTTTTGGTTGAGAATCAGACCTAAGGGCTCCAAATAGAACTAAAAAAAAGTTATTTAAAACCTCCAGGTTGTTATTTCTCTCATTGGTCTGTTTTATTTTTCATTTATAGGACCCAAAGGAGAAAGCTAAATCAGAGACAAGGGACTGGCTGAATAATGTGGTATGTAAATAAACTTGAAATTTTAATATCTGTTATTACATTGTTATTCTGTTAACATCTAAATAGTTCTGGAGTTTGTTTTTTTTCTCTCTGCTTGTTGGCTTTGGTGCCTGATTACTATTCTTTTTTGTTTTGCTAGGAAGAACCAATATAACAATGAATCTAATGCTTAAGGGCTTCTATTTGTAGATGTTTTGACTACAGTAATAACTGGACATTCAATTGGAGTAATCATTTTGACCTTACAGAAATCTCTATTGGATTGTCATATTTCTATCTATGTGTTAGGTTGGAGAGTTGGAGTCCCAAATTGATAGCTTTGAAGCTGAGATGGAAGGATTATCTGTCAAGAAAGGAAAGACAAGGCCACCCAGACTGGTTGGAATTCAATCAGTGAAATTTTCTGCAATTGGTTTATTATCTTTTGCGGTCTTTGATGTTTCTTCCTTTGTCTTGTCAGACACATCTAGAGACATCTATTACTCGGCATAAGGCTCATATAATGAAACTGGAACTGATATTAAGGCTACTGGATAATGATGAATTGAGTCCTGAGCAGGTCAATGATGTCAAAGATTTCTTGGACGATTATGTGGAACGTAATCAGGTTTGTCTTTTCCTTGTTATTTAACCAGACATTACGGTGCATATGCTACATATCCTGACTAACATGCTAAATGTGCAATATAATGTTTCTTTTGGATTGCAGTACAACCTTATATCAATATTCTTAACAACTTTATAGATTTTTTTTTGCATAATCTCACTAGATGTGTGGTTTTCCTCTTCCTGCAGGAAGATTTTGACGAATTTAGTGATGTTGATGATCTTTACAGTTCATTGCCATTAGACAAGGTGGAGTCTCTTGAAGATCTAGTTTCAATTGGTCCCCCCGTTCTTGTTAAGGTGAACCTTCAAGCTTTAATTGTGCTTCTACCTCTTTTGCTACATTGGAATTGAGGCTATGTGAAGGAGTTATTTTCATGTTTGTGATACAAGAATAATTTCACCACATCAATTCATTTCTTTACGATTTTTATTTCTCCATGATTTAGTTTTCAATATGATTGACAGGGTGCTCCAGTTCATAGCTTGAAGACTTCTTTGGTGGCATCAGCATCTCAAATTTCTGTAGGTGTTTCTACAGCTAACTATTTTGTTCAAACTTCTTAATTTGAACCTGTGTAATGTGTATATATCTCTGGAAATAGTGTGCAACTCCTGTATTTATGCTGATGTGTCATCCGTTACATTTTGGACATTGCACTGTACAGTGGATGCTGATCTAGCCCATTGTTCTAGGTTTCATACCTGTCCTATGATATCCTTCCTTTTCTTCCCTTAAATTCAATTGGCGAGGGAAGTATAGAAGTTTCAATTTGCTGGTGGCTCATCTTTGACGTTTTGGCTTTGAGATTAAGGGTTGTAGGATCAAAGATGACTTCTCCATATTGCTTCTCTAGGTTTCAATTACTGGTGTTATTCTCTACCATATCACAATGACTTTACTTTGAGCATTGCAATGGACTTTACTCAATTTCCATTTCTCCAGTTTTAATGCAAAATTTAATTGCTTCTAAATTATGATCGGTTTTGGTGATCAGAAAAGCCTTTGCTTAAGTAACAAATGCTTTCCGTTCTTGAAAGAGAACTATATTGTGCTTTGGTGTTAACCAAGGAACAATATGATATGTTCTTTCCTGGTTTCGTACATATTGAATTCCCATTTCTCCAATTATGTGTTTTATCTTGTACTGACTTCTGCTGTGCATGCAAGTATGAGGAGTAATGGTTTTCTTTCCAGGCCACTCTGTCTAGTACTCATAAGCAAAATACTTCTGTTCAGGAGATAGCTGACGATACTGTTTCACAAGATAGCATCACGGATACTATTGCCAAAACTCCACCTGCCAAAGGTAGCATGGTTAGTTCTGCTGCAGCAACTCCAACAGGGAACCCTTCAACTCCAATTGCAGTGAGTGGTACAGCTCATACACTGACTGGTGTATCAGGTGCTTCTACAGCGCTTCCAGGTGTTACTTCTGTTCGAGTTGCTTTTGAAAATGCATCTACTGCCAATCCTCCATCACCTGCAGCACCAGCTACTGCAGCCAAGGAGGAAGAAATTGCAGGCTTCCCTGGCCGCAGATCATCACCTTCTCTTACTGATACTGGATTGGCAAGGGGCATAACTAGAACTGGTCTCTCTAGTCAGCCTTCATCTAGTATGTCTCTTAATTCTGGCATAGTTCCCAGCAGTGGGGCCCCTGGCACAGTACCCTCTTCCCCTGACCTGGGAAAAAGAAATATTTTAGTAACTGATGATAGGATAGGGAATAGTGGAGTAGTGCAGCCTTTGGCTTCTCCACTGAGTATGAGAATGATATTACCTCAGGCTAGCAAGGCTACTGATGGAACCAGCACAATCGATTCTAGCACTGTTGGTGAAGGTGCTGCAATAGGTTCTAGAGTCTTTTCCTCTTCCTTAGTCCCAGGCATGCAATGGAGGCCTGGAAGCTCCTTTCAAAATCAGAATGAACCAGTAAGCCTTTATCTACATTTTTATGAATCTGAGTTTTGAAAATCGTAAGTATTATTTGTTTCCACTTGAAGATCATTGGCAGCAAGATATTTGTTTAATATATGAGTATTTGGATTTAAAATCCTTCTTATTGTAGGCGTAATGATTTGTGGAGTTAGTGGAGTAAATGAATTTGGTAACCTTCGTTTTAGCACCAAGTTATGTAACACTTAAGCTTGAAGAGATGTAGTCTATGCTAAGTTAACAAAATTGGAGAAATAGGTCGGCTTGATGACATCCTGTTTGGTTGGGGTTTGAAGATAACAAAATTTGACATTTTCAAGTGTGATGTGAACTTAAGATGTCACTTTCATTCAAAATTACTTGTTTTGAGCTCAAAATAGGCAATGTTCCAATTTATTGAAACTTTAGCAAGCACAGGATTTAGTAAGTTGCAACCCTTGGCTTAATAGCAAGGTGAACTATATAGTTTGTTCAGTTTTACTAGATGGAGAATTCCAAATTGAGCAAAGTAAGTTACTCTTGGTTAAGTATGACATCTTTGGTGTCTACTTGAGCTCCATTATTATGGCATGCAGATGGATAATATTTCAGATGTTTGTGTGATAAAAAAATTGTAATTTTTAATAGTTAACTAATTTATTGTTGCTGTAGGTGGAATCTCTTTCTATTTGAATTTTGTAAAGTTTTTTTTTGGTTGTCACTAGCAGGATATGTTACTCAGGGTTATAATGATCTGATTGGAAACATGAAGAATGGGCTGATAATGATGGAATATTCTAATTCAGTAACAATAAGTTTAAGTTAATTGTGTTCCTTCATGATTGAACTGGATTACATTAATGTGCTAAAATAACACAGATAGGGACACGTGCAAAATGCATATTACGGTCACATCTAGCTGAAAATGTCGCAAAAAATTGACTATGAAGTCGGAAATTATATTCTATCATTGTCCCTAAACCTTCTGACCAGTGGAAAAGGAGGATGGGATTGATAAAGGTTCTTCATGTTATCATATGAAGAGGTAGATAAAACTGTTTAACACCCAAGCTTTTAATCCTCAGCTATTTGGGATTGTCATTTGAAGTGCTTAGGAACTTTGCATGTCCCTGTGCACTTGGCAGTAGTAGTCATTTTAAAGAACCATTTCATGACTGGATATTGTTTCCATTTCAGGGGCAATTCCGTACTAGAACTGAGATTGCACCCGATCAGAGGGAGAAATTCTTGGAACGACTACAACAAGTTCAGCAACAAGGTCACAGTACCCTTCTTGGCATGCCACCTCTGGCTGGTGGAAATCACAAACAGTTTTCTACTCAACAAAATCCACTTCTCCAGCAGGCAACCTTTTTCCCTTGAAAATTTTGTTTCTCTTGCCTTTTATTTTCTTGACAATTTGACCTATAAACTTTTGAACAGGTCTTTCAGGTTGTTCATTGTCAATTTAAGTACTCATTGTCTTAATAAATGTTTGCTCAGAAATAAATTCATAGTCCCAAAAAAGTTTTTGTTTGTAGTTGGGTTAGGTTCTCTTTTCAACATTTATCTCTTGGAGATTAGTGGGTGTGTAGCATCCAGTTAGTGGGTGTGGAGCATCCAGTTATCTTCTGTATCAAATTTGATGCCATTATTAACCAGTTCTTGTCACACGCATTTGTTGCTAACCCTTTTAAGTTTTCATGAAGGCAATTTAAGGTCGAGTTTATGCTTTCTTTTGATGCTCAAATATCGAAAATAGTTTTTCTTTCCTGATTATATGTTCATTTGTCAACATGGCTTTAAGCACTTCTCATGTGAAAGGAAGGCAAGTAAATCTTTCTGATTAAGGATCATACTCATATTAACTCATGATTGTGGCTAACAATTTCTGTCAAGATATTCTTTTTATAGCCCATCTTCTAATTATATAAAAGAGAATTGAGATTACTTTGACACAACTCTCTTGCATGTACCTGGTTGTTTTTGCAGTTCAATTCTCAAAGCTCATCTGTGCCTCCACAAGTTAGTTTGGGGCTTGGTGGTCAGACATCGAGTATTAATTCTGTTACTTCGGCTGCCTTACAACAGTCAAGTCCCATCCATCAGCAGTCTGTCCAACAAGTTGTAATATCAAGTGGTGCAAAAGATGCTGGTACTCTTCTATTAGCTGGTCTTTTTTTCAGAAGTACATATAAATTGCTTATGTTGGTGAATGGAATTGACAATGCAGATATTGGGCATGGAAAGGTTGACGAGCAGCAGCAAGCTATAACTTTACCTGATGACCCAACTCCAGAATCTGCTCCAACATCTGGACTTGGAAAAAATCTTGTGAATGAAGATGGATTAAAAGTTCCATATGCGATGGATACTCCTGTATGTAGACTTGCCCACCTGTTTCTACATTATTGAATTTGTTTAGTATTATATTGAGTCCTGTTGGGCATGGGGATCCACAGTCTACCTTGATCAAACTGCATCACCTCTTAATTAGCATGGGGATGAAAGCTGAGAAAAGTATTTCAAACAGAAGAATAGACCAGGACTTCATGCACCACTTGCTATCTGATTACATCTCTACCCTCGTAAATTCTAGGACTGAATTGATTATTCTACTTAAATATTGTTATCATCTATAAGATTCATGTTGAGGGACCTAATAGTGGGGGTGAAAACAAGAAATCTAATTACAATAGTTATTATTACATCCTTAGGAAAAAGGAAATTGTAGAGGCAATGTTTCCAACTGACTGGGCCTTTATTAGTGTAAAGGACGATCTGTGGGTCTGGGTTGAGTAGAGAATACATGAGAGAGATATTGCAAGTCCTGTGAGGCTGGTAGAAGCACATTTCCTTGATAGTCTTAAATGTATCTGCCATAGAGGAGTGATGTCCAAGCGTGTGTGACTTGAGCTGCTTGTAAATGCTTCTTTGCTGCAGGCAGCAACATCTGGCTCTTTGACGGAACCTGTTCAAGTGCAAAGAGATATTGATCTCTCTCCTGGACAGCCCATACATTCAAGCCAGCCTTCTAGTGGCCTAGGAGTTATTGGTCGAAGAAGTATTTCTGACCTTGGTGCCATTGGCGATAGTGTCAGTGGATCTGCTATGAATTCTGGCATAGTGAATGATAAAATGCACAATTTGCAGATGCTGGAAGCTGCATTTCTCAAACTTCCTCAACCCAAAGACTCGGAACGTGCCAGGAGCTACACCCCTGTATGAATTCCTTACAAAACTCATTGTACACCACCAGTTAAAACAATGATAGTGTTAGGTAACATAACAGTCTGTGATACCTGTTTGGTTTTGCAGAAGCACCCCGCAGCAACACCTCCTAGTTATCCTCAAGTACAAGCACCCATTGTGAACAACCCTGCATTCTGGGAACATGTAAGCTTGGATAGCTGTGGGCCTGATACCTTATTCTTTGCATTTTACCATCAACAGGTAATGGGGAAGAAATGTCATTCTATTACTAATTCTGATTGTATGGTATTGACCTTATTCTCATGCCAAGTGTTCGTTTCTGCAGAATACCTATCAACAATATTTAGCTGCAAAAGAGTTGAAGAAACAATCTTGGAGATATCACAGGAAGTACAACACCTGGTTTCAACGTCATGAAGAGCCAAAAATTACCACTGACGAATATGAACAGGGAACATATGTATATTTCGATTTCCATATTGCCAATGATGACCTCCAACATGGATGGTATGCAGATTTTACTTGTGTTCTCTATTCTTATCCATTGAAACTGATGTTTTTGTCTTAACTTGAACTGCAATTGTCGCATTTTCATGAGAAACAATTTCTTCAGCATGTAACTTAAGTCCCAGCATCGTTTTAACCTGACTGGGGATGAACTTGGTGTTATCAAAATCAGAAATCGTTAACCATGTTAACATATACTAGTCACTTTATTGTTCACTCTTTTCATGCGTGTTCATTGATAGTTTTCTGGATTTAATCGTCTGCTTCTTTTGTTCAGGTGTCAGAGAATCAAGACAGACTTTACTTTTGAATATAACTATCTTGAAGATGAACTTATTGTATAGAAGACGCGGAGAACTACAGCGGCATCCCATATGGACTCCTGGTACATGTCATTCCAAGTTACCAGCTATGCTGCTTGATTTCTGCCAAAGTTTTATTTGATTGTAGTCATGAATTTTAGCTTGCAGAGTTTTTGTCTGCGAAGATGATAAGTCACATTTACGTATGATTTTAGGTTTATACGTTTTCTTTAAGCATCTATCCATCTTTCTTTGTTGTTTTGCAAAAGCAAGTGGATAATCCATTGAGAATCCTCTTCTGCGGGATCGTAGTACCAAGGCATGACGTCATAGAACACTTCCAC
This sequence comes from Erythroxylum kunthianum, assembly GCA_024582655.2. Classification (NCBI taxonomy): domain Eukaryota; kingdom Viridiplantae; phylum Streptophyta; class Magnoliopsida; order Malpighiales; family Erythroxylaceae; genus Erythroxylum; species Erythroxylum kunthianum. The sequence continues at coordinate 1,239,008 of JANIMX020000047.1, forward strand.
CGCATTTTTTTATTGTTCTGTGAAACTCTACCCTGACCGCAGCTATATTCACGGAGCTATTAATGAGAAGTTATTTCTCCTCTTTGATAATAGTGAAAGAAGCGTAAATTGCTAAATATAATTACATCTCATATTTAAGTTTTTTTTATTCATTTTTGGTGAAAAAATGTTTACAGCTCTCTCAAATAAATTTATTACCTTTATACCCAGTTTTTACTAATATGTCAAAACTACTCTTAAAATTAAAAATTGGAATTTTTTAGGGTCAGATTGTCCTTATATGAATTTACGAAAATGTTTTTGTCCTTGTCTTTCATCAATTTCTTTTTTGTCATTAAAATGTAGTGTGATCTATTTCAGGTCAGAAAATAAGTTGATTTTCTTATAACTTGGTCGTAGAATCTTTATTTCTTTGTTTTTCTGTACCGATCAAAGCCTATGTGAGATTCTCCTGTTCAAATCGCGCTTTTCCTTTTCAGTCGAGTCATTCTGATCCCTCTTTTGTCCGATTTGCATGTGTTAAGCATGAGAAAAAGGACTACACCATAATTGTTACCCTTTAGAGTCAATATACCTGTGTCATAGGCACTCACTCGTCCTCGACTCCCTGGGAGGTTCAATTCAATCGCAACGTTACCCATCAAATTGTCTGCTGCCATTAAAATGCAATGTTTTATGCCTTCAGTCAGCGTGACTTCCTTAAGTTAACACAATGATAACGTAACTCGATATCGAGTTTAATTTCATAACATAACCAGATATCGGGTTACCTTTTATGCCTTCAGTCAATGGGTTTTCCTTAAGTCAACACAATGACAACATAACCCGATATCAGGTTACGTTTTATGCCTTCAGTCAATGGGGTTTCCTTAAGTCAACACAATCACAACGTAACTCGATATCGGGTTTAATTTCACAACATAACCCGATATCGGGTTACGTTTTATGCCATCAGTCAATGGGTTTTCATTCTGTCAACACAATGACAACGTAACCCGATATCAGGTTACGCTTTATGCCTTCAGTTAATGGGTTTTTCTTAAGTCAACACAATCACAACGTAACCCAATATCGAGTTTAATTTCACAACGTAACCCGATATCGGGTTACGTTGTATGCCTTCAGTCAACTCGACTTCCTTTAGTCAACACAATCACAACGTAACCCGATATCGAGTTACGTTTTATGCCTTCGGTCAACGCGACTTCCTTTAGTCAGCACAATCACAACGTAACCCTATATCGGGTTTAATTTCACAATGTAACTCGATATCGGATTACGTTTTATGCCTTCAGTCAACGCGACTTCCTTTAGTCAACACAATCACAACGTAACCCGATATCCGGTTACATTTAACAACGAAACCCGATATCGGGTTTCAATTTAGTTTATGCCTTCATCAATCAATAAAAAATCCTCCATCCATTTCAAGCTCTTCCACACCATAATTTACCACTCAATCATATCAATTACTCTCTTGACATTTATTTTATTTTATGCTCATGCACATTACTTCACATCTGTTTTGGTCCAATTTCAGTTCCAATTACACTATGTAGTTCACCAATTGAACATATAATTCATCAATTATGTACCATATGCCTTGTTTACAGATTTTGACTTCAGAGTATTACCAATGAACAAGCAATGTATTATATTAAATAAAAGAAGAAAGCATCCAATATATACATGAATGTACAATTAAAAAACAAATTATTATAATGAGTTACTGTTCTATAATCCTATTGCTATGTCTATACAGATATACAACTATCCACTTCCGAAGCTCACGCATGTCCTGCATTGTCTGATTTGAGACCCACCGATCCTCCTTGTGACTCAAAATGTTCTCTATGAATTTTATGGCGTAACATCCACAGCTGTCCCTGTACCATGAATTTCAAATGAAACAATATCTTAATCTACTTTTAAGATTTATAAATAATTAGTAATAGAAAATTAATCGTTAATTACCGGTCCGGTTGTTGGGGCATGGGAACCTTCTTTGGATCAAGGCTCTCAATCTTCCATACTTTGTATGGAGGCACAGCTGTGGATTTGTGGTTGTAATAACCACTTCGCCTTAGAAGAACCGGTAGGAGTCTCACCAATGGTTTAATGCATTCCACCCGGAGCCTCATGCTGTCTTTACTTTTAGCCAGGGAATCGTATATTACAACCTTTGTTTCCCTCAGGCATATCTTCACGGCGATCCAGTGGTCTCGTACATTGCATGGGAGCAATACTTGCATTTATAATTAATTTGTAATTAAATAAATACCTGCATTTCTAATTAAACATAAATTTCAATAAATTTCATTATCACTTACGTAGTCTATTGTCCACCAGGGGATATGATCGTCAACTTTGTCGGCCACAAAATTGTGCCATGTAGCTAGGACAATCGCCTCAGCCGGCGCAAAACCTTTCCATTTGCTGGCGTAATTATTTTTCCAGAAGGAGTCCATTAATGCCTAAACGAAAAGAAATCATATTCGTCATGTTATACAATGATCACAACAAATTAGAAAATATGTTTGACACTCACATAAAGACATGTCAACATGACACCGTAGTTGGCGTCATATCAAAAAGTAGACTTTGTATCCCTCCTCCGTCAGATACATGCGAGAAAACTGTCAATGTGGAGTCCGTCGACCCACTTCTTCTCGTCCACTATATTTTGGAGGTCACTCGATGAAAGGTACATCAAGTAACCGCTGTCAAGCCTATAATACAATATAAATATAAATTATTAAGGGTGAGAATGAACTAAATCACATAACAGAATATGAAATATATATTAAAAAAAGTTTCAAGATATTTATGCTTACTTAATATCCTCCATTTGCAAGTGTATGAACTCAGCGTAGCCCTTTGAGGGGTTAGGATCATCGTCCCCAAATTGCTCCATGTCAACAATAGACGGCGCTGTCTCCTCCTCAACTCTAGGAGCTGGCTCCTCCTCAACTCCTCGTGTCGTCTCCTCCTTAACTCCAGCTGCCGGCTCCTCCTCAACTCCTCGCGTCGTCTCCTCCTCAACTCCAAGAGTAGACCCCTCCTCAACTCCAGGCGCAGTCTCCTCCTCAACTCGAGATGTCGGCTCCTCCTCAATTCCAAGAGAAGTCTCCTCCTCAACTCCTCGCACCAGCAGTGTCTCTTCCATATCTCTCAATGCCGGCGTTGTCTCCTCCTCAACTCCTTGCGCCGGCTGAGACTCCTCCTGATCACTTACTGACAACGCATTCTCATCCTCACCCTTCTTTCTCTTCTTCTTACGAGTTAGATCGGTGTATAGTGGTCGACGAAAGTGCGATGGTTGTCGATATCGCATGGGTCGTCCACCATCCACACCAACATCCTCCTGCAAGTAAACGAAAATTAAAATAAATATTACATAATGCA
>JANIMX020000047.1:1277932-1289256 GCA_024582655.2 Erythroxylum kunthianum
TCTAGTATTGGTTTGTGGAGGCAGTCGTCAAATTGGGATGTGACATTTGAGTGCGACTTAGGCTTATGGGGGCCTGGTTTGTAAAAAATAATGCTGAATAGGTTTAACGTTGGATTTGTAATTATCTTGATGTTCTATGCATGCATGGTTTTAAACGGTTTGTAGAAATTACATAATGTGGTGACTATTATACATATAGGTATAAGTTGGTATTGGATTCGGGATGAATCCATATTATAAATGATTTCATTCTAGCCCACAGTATGTCGAGAGGATATATGCCCATGGCAAGTCAGGAGAGTGTCTGTCACTAACTCGGGTAGGTCGAGTCTGACAGTATGTCCATGTTGCCCTCTGCACGTAAGGAGTATATAAATAAACTGCACTTCGCGAGATTGATCATATGATCCACTAGGGGATTTTACAGTCTGGTCATAATATTCCAGCACATCCGCCTGGAAAGGATCAAGATTTCAGTAAGCACTGGGAAAATATAGGGTCAAAGAGATGCATCCAACAGAAAACAAGTAACAAGGTAGAATTCTTTTTAAGGAATAATATTTAGTTAAAACTAATCAGGTTAACCAACTTTCCAAGCTTTGAACACACGGCGCAAAATTACCATGAAATGTGAATAAAGAAATGAGAAGCAAATATAAGCCTAAAGACATCGAAATACACCTTGACATCTAAAATTGTTAAACAAGGAAAATTAACCTTCTCCATGAACTCCAAACATATAGCACGCTTCCAGCATACAACATTGACTGGCCTGGTGCAGGACAGCAAGAATTAAATTTATAAACTATGTCTGTAAAAGTCTCAAATAAATGAAAAATCAAGCATTAAAAAGAAAATGGGTAGCCAGTTAAATATAACTCAGAGAACAAAAAACAAGGTAATTCGTACCCCTCTTTCCAATTAAGAAAATATAGCCATGATGCTTGGCAAATAAAGGGGGCAGGCAGTAGGGAAACCCAAATGCATCTTATGTTAGATGCATTCAACTGGCACGGCTTGGCAAAAAGAACCAAGCTGTATCGTGAATACCATCTTTTTCAGACATAAATAGTTGAACAGCAAGTCATCTACCATGTCATCTGTATTCTCTTCTACCTATTCACCTCTATTTTGCTGAGATGGAAACTCAACTTTAATCAGATGCAACCTGATACTAGCTTCCCAGGAGCAGTCTCTTTGTCCTTATCTTTATCCTGATAATCTTTATTTCCATTCTTTTTTTACCATTATTTCTATAAATCTATTAATTCATTTGTGACTGAAGAAGGGAGGGGGAAACACCTAAACTATCAAAGATATAAAACTTCTCACATTACATCTGCAATTTTGTAATCCATGATTTCGCCTAATTTAATGATTTGATCTCATCCCAAATATTAATTCCAGCCGTAGAAAACTACCACTGCTGTCTAGTATATAAGTCTTCATTGGTCTTCTGTACTCTAGTTCAAATCAATAACTTAAACCAAATATCTTTTTGCTGTGTGTTTGTCTCTTCTCACAACTGTCCATTTTCGCATACAACCCACTCTCAATTCCCACTCTACACTCACTTAAAAAACATAAATGTTGAATGAAAACAAAAAAGAAACAGAAATACCAAATGCATAAGATTTAGTAACCATATGCTCCAGATAATACGATTATATACACCTGTTCTTCGACTGACGTAGACCTTAACAAGCCAACTGTAGAAAACGATTTCATGATACTATCCAGATGACTAACATATGACAAAATCTCATCCAGTAAGCTAGCATCCCTACCAGAGTAGCAATAGGTCTTAAAAATAGAAAACTCCATCTTCTAGACTAAGAGACCTAGTCAATCAAATTTGATACAAGAAAAAAAAAGATATGGAAATGACCTGTAAGCAATATCTAAGACTAGGCCTCTAAAGCAAGCCAAGTCATCATTCTCAAACTCGTCATCACTATCATCACTCATATCCTCCTCACTCGCATTGTAACTAGCTTTTGCGTGGAAACGCCTCGACATCCCACTCAGAGAAGAAGCATAGAGCCGCGTGGCAGAACCGAAAAGGCCGAACTTTCCATTGCGGAGAAGCTGAAATGATCTCGACCCACCAACAAAAGCATTGCAAAGAAGCTTACAGTGGACTCTGTCACTGTTAAGAAGCAACTTGGAGCGACCCTGTGCAATGAACAGAGCCATCAACTTCGGGTTTGGTCCTCCAAGTTAGTTACTGTATGTAGGCATGTAGCGTTGGGTCCGGAGTCTGGACTTTGTACGATTGTGTACAAGGACGATATGCATAATCAAGGGAAAGGAAAAGAATGTCTTTTACGGACGCAAGAGAAGGAAAATATCAAGGGAAAAAATGGCTCGCCAAAAAAACCGTTGCCACATGTTATCGCTTCTTTTTCTTGGACTTTCGGATATCTCTTTTCCGTATTCGGTCGGAAGTTTTCAATTTTACAAACTTGCCATCGTATGTAATTTATCGTCATCATCGTTGTTATTAATATTATTATTATCAAAGAAAGTACCGTTGGCTTCTCTTTTAAACTATCTTCAGTTACATTCGTTTTTAATGTATGAAACTATGTTTTCCTTTGCATATGATTTCTTCTTTTTGTTTAATATTGTGTTTCGTATGCATAATTGTGAGACTCCCCTTCAAGGATACTGTTGTTAATTTCTTTTTTACACCTGTTGCTCTTCACATAAGCACTCGCAGTTGTCTGGTAACTGCAATCAGCAAGTAGCTAGAACAATTGACTATGGAAGAAACATTGTAACAGTAACACATCCTGAGAGGCGAAGATCATCAACAAATTGAGCAGCTCAAAATGAAAGTTGTTCTGACAAATGTTCTTTTTGTTATTTAAAGAATCTGTTCAACATCCTTTACAAACAAATACACCAATGACAGCTTCTTCAGTACATAATCAACTTGCCTATATTGCCCCTCACTGGTCTCGGAAAAGGAGTAAATCAAACTCAAGCTTGCTGGTTGGATGTCTGTTTACAACTTTCAAAAATCCATATTTAAAACAATACAATAAATATTACTGGTCAAAATTGAAGTAACAGCCTTAACATGAAAATAGTAGTCCAGATGAAGTCTTCGTCCACTTTCAAACAAGTGCATGCCTTGTGAACCATGTTCGTAAGTGTCATCGGCTTCCCCCACAACTTACAGAACATGACTAGTTATACACTGAATAAAAATTATTCCATTTCCATTAAATACCAAGGTGAGAGGATAAAGAGATCTCACAATTTTCCCAAGGACAAACACAGGATCAGAGACCCACAATAAAATGCCAGCATGTCATCAATATTCACACTCGACTCCACCTCCTAGGAGAAGACCCAGAACAGCTTTACCACCATTTTGATGGCATATCTGCAACCAACCACCAAATATACCAAAGACCAAAAGCAAGATTTATGCACATCAATTTGACAGATGGAAATAATCACATTAGCAAGATAACAGAGAAAAGAAAAACAAAAGGTGCTTTTTTCTATGATAAAGAAAAACATACCACTGTTGAACCTTCCTGAACTCTGTAAGAACAGGGTATATGTTCTCAAAGGCTGTGTATGTTTCATCTCTTACCTAAGATGTCAAACAAGAAAAGTTAGTCAACTAGTTCAATCGACAAACACTATGCACTAAAAACATAAATAATAACTCACCTTGGCTCCAGTGATAACTATTTTTCCAGAAACAAATATAAGGAGTACAATCTTTGGCTGTTTCATGCGATATATCAGACCTGGAAACAGTTCAGGCTCATACTGCAAGAATAGAATCCACAAATAATAAATATGTGATTAATGAGGTGATACTGAGAATAACTTGAGTTAATGGCCAGTACTTACACTGGAAAAGGCACCGTGGGAGTAAGCAAGACCTTCAAGTCTTATAGGAAACTTAACATCACAGGAGCCCACTATGTTCTGAATCTTGAAGTCCTGTTTGTTAAAATGAAAAAGATATAAACAAAAAGATAAAGCCTAATTGGGTATTTATCTTCTTTTTGTTTTTGGTAGGGGAGTGGGAGAGATAGATTTGAAACCTTGAATTTGGCAGGAAAACCTAGCTTTTGAATTATTCGAGCATACTAGAAGAAAATAATCCCATGTCAGATAGATAAATATCCATGAACAAGAGAAAGCAAAACATCCAAAAATAGGTATTTACCTTTCTTGCTGCCAGCTTTGACTGCTGTTCACTTTTGGCACCTGTGCACACCTAAAACAACAATGAAACAAACTCGAAATCACATTCAACCAGCACTCTTTCCCAGGAACTGCAATAAACATCACAAGGACTTACCATCTTGCCTGAGGCAAAAATCAAAGCTGTAGTTTTCGGCTCCCTTATCCTCATAATGACAGCAGCAAAACGCTGCACTCACATTAAAAACATGGTAAGAAATGAAATGAATTGAACATGGAAAAGAAGTGCAGTGTATGGGTAAACTTTTACATACCTTAGGATTGTATTCTGCATTACGGGCTTGCAATGCTATTTGCTTAAGATCGAGCTTGCAATCCAAGTTTACAGTTGACACAATGTTCCTAGAAGAATACAGCTCAGAAACCAATTAAGGATCGTACTCTGCAAACTCACACAGGTTATCCGAATTTCCTTATAGCATTTCTATGGAAGAACAGAAATGAGAAACACATGGTACAATTGGGTCGTGGAATGCAAAATTTTGACATAGGGCTTAAAGGGAAAAACAAACAACTTTCTTAGAGATGGAGGTTAAGCAGATGGTTGTATGAAATGTCATGCGTTACTAAACTTGAAGGTACACAATTTTCCGATAAAAGAAAATTTGACTGAAATTTCATTTTTGCAGGCCACTCATGAACGATCTAAGACGGTATAATTTTCGAAGCTCATAATCCACAAATCAAGAGGCTAAAATCATGTCGCCCAATTAAGATGAAACAAACCCTAAAATCCAGAATTGAAATAAACAAGTCAAAGCATAGAGAGACAAGAACCAACCAGGAAATGAAAGGAAAGCGAAGAATCGAAACGAAATATCGGAGAAGAGAGACTTACTGAAGAATGGGAACGATACCAGAAGGATGCTTGGAAAGATCAACAGGTTGGCTACCCTCCAAGCCTGATTGTTCTGCCATAAACAAGAAAGCCTGCAAATTCTAGGGATGGCGATTTGAAATTAGGGCTTACTTGAGGGGGTCAATTTCGGAGGGGGAGAGGGAGAGAGTGGAGCTTTAGATTTGAATATGGGGTTATTTTATACGAGGAAGAAGGCTGGTAAGGTTCTAAATAGATAGGCACACACACTCGGTCATTATTTCTTTTTCTTTTTCTTTTTCACAAATTTTATCCGGATCTCATGTTGATACTTTTTTTTTTGAATAAGTAAACAAAATTTCATTGAGGAAGAGGATATAAAATAAGTGTACAACGGTCTGCAATCAATACCTTAATTCACCAAGTACATCACAAGAAAGACAGCAAAAACATGACTTAGCAATTTAATTTATGAATTACAATACTTTCATTCATGGCAGTAGTAATATTTTGTGCTATTATAGAAGTTGTTTTTTGCACTCCTGAAATCTTCTCTTATTCCTTTCTTTCCATATGTATTGTACTGATTGTGCAAATGCCAAAATGTAAATCTGCCTTCTAGAAAGACCAGTGTCTAATGATAATTTATGGACAATTTTCTGGAAATTAGTTTCTTGGAGGTTCAAAGAATATGCAGCTCTCACCTTATTCCATACCATCTTCAAGAAGTGACAGTTAAAGAATAAATGGTCTTTGCTTTCTAGCCCGAAAACAGAGAGACAACAAGTGTTGGGAATGCCTGTGAAGACAATTTTATCTACTGTACTGAAGCAGTTATTACTGGCTAACCATGAGGTGAAGGAAGTTTTGGGGTGTAGGGTCTTGTGCTAAACTACATGTGACTAAGGGACTGTGAAATTCTTCATTCTTAAGAAGCTTCGAGTTAAAAGGTTGGAAACTTGTTGTAAAAGCTTTGTTCTTCAAAAGAAAATGTCCGGGGATTGTGCATCATGAGCGTAGCTAGGAGTCATATACTCAATTTGGTTGGGGAGTAGCCACATAGAATTATGGACAAAGGGATACATTTTAGTGTTTAGAGAAAAAAGCAGCAGTGTAGGAGATTGAAGGTCAATAAGCTTCTCTAAACCTGACCAATTATCATACCATAACGAAGCAAGCAGACTATTCATGTAATGACCCAAAATTGACCCTAGAAGAATTTGTTGTGAAGGCGTACAAGTATACATGGGAACATATATTGTCTCAGTGCATAAATTGATTAATTGGAGTTAAGACAAAAAAATATGTATGTATACGTGTATCCGTACCTATACGGGTACAATTATACGTATCCATGTATGCGTATGTATTTGTTTTTAGCCGTGTGCAAATACACGTTGGGTTTTGGTATAACCCAATTGAAGTACGTATATACATGTATTCGTACTCAAGTGTATACCTTACACTTACTTTATAAGAACCAATAAGAAGAAGCCATGTGGAAAGTAACATTTATTGGCATTTATGGCCTAAGGACAAGAAGATATGATGTTGAGCAAGTTATATACGTAAACTTAACTTCTGTCTTGTCTTTGTGTTTACCAATATCAGCTGAGAGAGAGAAGAGAAGTGGGAGAAAGCTTTGTGAGATCATTTGAGAAGGAGAAAGAGTCGGAGCTTGAAGAAGGTAAGAGTGTTGTGTTGGTTAGATGTGTATGCTTCATGTTTTCCTTCATCTTTCTCAGTTGAAATTTCTGCCATGGTTAGGCTAAAAACATGGCTGTGGGGTTTTGTAGAAAAAGAGGAAGAAGAATACTACGGAAGCCATTGTTGTGAAGTAAAGCGTTGAGAAAAAGGTATGGAAATTAATAAGGTGTTTTGTATAAAATTTTTTCTATATGTTGTCTTGTTGAGTGGTTAGCTGACAAGTGTTAGTGTTTTAACCATAACTTGAGATAGAGACCTCCGATTGGAGTGATTCAACTTGAATTTTAAACTAGAGACTTGGAGCTTAAATTTTCATGCTTTGAGCTTGTTCTGATTCTAACCAGAAGGTGGTCATCGGCTAGGTTTAAGCTTGCCAAGGTAGCTAGCCGAGATGGCTGTGCTATGTTGGAGACAGTCAAGGTATGTGTAGTATTTTGGCCATAACTTAGTCGATAGGAATCCAAATTACTCGATTCCACTTGCATATGAAACTAGACACTTAAGGCTAGGTTTCTTATGCTGTAACCTTTCTTTGAAAATGACCAGAAGGTGGTCATCGACTAGATTTAATCTTGCCGAGGTGGCTTGCCGATATTGGTTGTGTTGGAACAGTCGACAGTCGATTTATGTGTAGTATTTTGGCCATAACTTAGTTGATAGGAATCCAAATCACTCGATTCTAATTGCATATGAAACTAGACACATAGAGATAGATTTATATGAAGAAAATAAGATGTGTTTTTCTCTCCAACATGGTCAATTTCTGACCCAACTTCAGTTCTATAAATCGGCCCGTAGTTTAGCGAGGTATAGAATATGACTTTTGTGACTTATGAGCATGTGATTGTGGTGATCTTATTTATGTGTCGTGTTGTGCTATTGTGGATTTTACCTGCCAAGTCCTAATTAGGGGTAAATAGGCATGCCTAGAAGAGTCAGCAGCTGCAATATGTGGACATTGATGTGTCGAAATGTGATGAGAGGCGATGCCTCCGATGTTGTGACCGTGGGTCATAAATATATGGACTCGTTATCCATGTGTGTTTAGGCAGTGCAGGTTTATGTTTTCTTACTATGTGAAATTTGTGATCTGCATGTGATGTTTTAATACTTTGTGAAAATGTGCATGTGATGGGGGATACGATCCCTCTTTCATTTTCTGTTATTTCAGTCTTGCATTATTTTTCCCACTAAGCGTAAGCTTAGCATGGAGTGTTTTCTCCGTGTAGGTCAGGATTGCGGTAAGGAGCAAGCAGGGATGTCCGGATCACAGAGGCCAGCAAATTAGTCTATTTATCATCCAATTTTTGTGTCAAATTTTTTTAAATGGCCTAAAGGGTCGAACATGATGTCAAAGTTTTTATTATTAATGAAAGTAGCTTGACCACGCTCTTTTGTTAAATTATGAAATTTTCGCTGCGTATGTATGTATGTCTTCCGCTGCATGTGAGTTTGAATTATGTTGTGTATGTGTGCACATGCGTTGTGGCATCCGCGTATCCTCCCAGGGGGTATGTGGGTGTTACATTGAGTGATCTCACCAACTCAGCTGAAGCTCTTGGGAAAACATACTCAAATAAGCAAATTGTACAAAAGGTTCTTAGATCTTTGCCGGACAGGTTCCATGTAAAAGTAACAGCTATTGAAGAAAGTAAGGATCTTTCATCCATGCGATTTGAGGAACTTGTAGGGTCATTAATGACCTATAAGTTAAATCTGGCCCGAAGAAAGAAAGACAAAAACCAGGGATTACTTTTAGTGCGAATAGTGAAGAGCCAGATGAATCTGTGGAAATAGATGAAGATTAGAGCTTCGCACTTCTCACCAGACAATTTAAAAAAATTCTCAAGGGGAAACAAAAAGAAAGATCCACAAATCCTTCCCAAGATCAGAATAAAAAACAACAAAAATAATGGAGGAAAAATAAATTTTACCTCAAAAATAATTCTCACTCATCTAAAGGAAAGCCTAGGAGTCGTATTCATTGCAGAGAATGTGAAGGATATGGACACATTGCAGCAAATTGTCCTAAAACTCAAAAGAAGACCAAAGGAAGGAAGGTCGTGAATGTTACATGGAGCGAAGGAGACACAGATGAATCTGAATCAGAATCAGACAACAACAATTCTGAAAATCAGGTAACTACCCTTACTGCTTTAAAGTTATCTGGTACTAAATCTGGTACCTCATCTTATGCAGATGAATCTGGACCGAACATTGAAAAATTGAGAAAGGAACTTCAAGATGCAGAAGAAAAGATCCAACTGTTGTAGATCTTCGCTGAACACAGAAGGGAAAGACATCTGGACGCATCTGAACCCCCAAATGTCGAACAAAATTAGGTAAATAGGTTAAGCTCAGAACTTGCTAAAGCACAGGGCAAACTCAAAAAACTGGCACTTGGTTATGTTCAACTTGATGAAATCTTGAACAGTAGCAGACTTGTAAGTTTGAAAACAGGCATTGGATATGAAGGTAAAGGTAAGGATCATGACAATAAAATAAACTTTGTAAGAGAATCTAGATACGGATACAAGGGGCAAAGTAGAAATTATGCAGATGCATCTACCTCATACTATCATCAATTCAATGTTGTTGGAACTCAAAACTCACACCCAACCAGAAAATATACGGGAAGACAAGCTTAACAGAATCTGTACAAGCGAGATAAATTTATCCTTCAGGTCGGCAGTCGCGGATCTAATGAACAGAGTGTCCAGATCGTATCTAGACCAGTTTGTGGTTGTCTTCATTGATGATATTCTGATCTATTCGCAGAGCAAGATCATAAGCAATGTCTGCGAATGGTGTTACAGACGCTGCGAGAAAGGCAGCTATATGCTAAATTGAGAAAGAGTGAGTTTTGGATTCGGGAAATAGCCTTTTTGGGGCATGTGATATCTACTCAAGGGATCAGAGTGGATCTGAGCAAGAATGAGGCAATTGTGAATTGGAGGCCACTACGAAATGTGATGGAAGTAAGAAGTTTTCTATGCTTAGCCAGTTACTATTGTTGATTTGTGAAGGGTTTCTCAGTGATAGCCTCTCATTTAACTCGTTTATTACAGAAAAGGGGTCTAATATGACTGGTCGGATAAATGTCAGAGCAACTTCAAGCAGCTGAAGAAGCTGTTGACCTAGGCTCCTGTCTTGACTCAGCCTACATCGGGTAAGGAGTATATGTTGTATACGGATGCCTCTCACATTGGGTTAGGAAGTGTTCTAATGCAGGATGGTATGGTGGTTGCAAACGCTTCGAGACAATTGAAACCACATGAGCAAAACTATCTGACACATGATCTGGAATTAGCAGCAGTGGTGTTTGCCTTAAAGATTTGAAGACATTACTTGTATGGAGAGAGATTTTGGATCTTGACAGATCATAAGAGTTTGAAGTACCGGCTTTCTCAAAAAGAGCTGAAACTTAGACAACGTCGGTGGCTCGAGTTGTTTAAGGATTATGATTGTATCGTGGATTACCATCCGGGTAAGGCGAATATGGTAGCTGATGCCTTAAGCCAAAAGATGATCTCAGCCTTGTCTGTACAGGCAGGTGAATTGGTTTGTGCTTCTGATAGGGCCTTGATAGCTCTGCTGCGAGCTAGTCCTCTTTTACGGCAAGAGATATGTGATGCCCAGAGAGTGGATGATCATTTTCAACAGCTAGTATTAGCGACTCAGGAGGGTGAACACCCTGAGTTTTCAGTGACTGATTCTGGTGAACTATATTATCAGGATATGTTGTGTGTACCTAATCAAGGCGATCTGCGTAGGAAACTTATGTTTACTGCCCATAACACGGTTTTCACCATGCATTCTGGTGGAAATAAGATGTACCATGATTTGAAGCAGTATTACTGGTGGCCTAGGATGAAGCGAAGTATTGTAGATTATGTGTCCAAGTGCTTGACATGCCAACAGGTGAAGGCTGAGCATCAAGTCCCATCTGGTTTATTACAACCTCTCCTGATTCCTCAATGGAAATGGGAGATCATCACGATGGATTTTGTTTTGAAACTTCCACACACACAGAGGAAACATGATGTAGTTTGGGTGATAGTGGACAAATTTACCAAATCTGCTCATTTTCTGCCCGTTCGTATGAATTATACTTTGGATAGACTTGTTGAATTATATGTGCAGGACGCAGTGAGGTTACATGGGGTGCCAGTGTCAGTAGTGTAACTCCCCGACACCCCCTGGAAGGAAATGCCGGGTCGCTACTGGTATCACACCCGATCACTCACTCTCACATCCTCACAAATAGATGTGGAAGCGAAATCGATCGCACTCACTTACAAACATGCAGTGGAAAATATTTTTAAAACAAATCATATATATACACGCAGTGGAAAATAAAATAAATTCGTGGTCAAACCACAACTCATTAATCAGATTCAGTTACAAAAACTTTACACATAACATTTTACAAAAGGGCCTTGAAGGCTGATACAAAAATTGCAGAACAAAAATACAGACTGGGAGTGACTACCCTGATGGCCTCCGCGATGATGACGTCCCTTCAGGTTCCTTCCCTCCATCCTACTGACCTACAAAGAGAAAA
>JANIMX020000047.1:1362288-1374692 GCA_024582655.2 Erythroxylum kunthianum
ATAATTTAACTTTAAATTTTATCTAATATGTAATTATTATTAATAATAAAAATATATTATATTCACGTAAATAATTAAACATGTTTTTATTTTTACTTAAAAAATAAAAATAAAAATAACAGAACTGAAACCGGCCCTTAATTGAATCCACCAAATGCCTTTCCTCTCTTCACCTCCACCGCGGGTTAAATAAATGGCATCGGAGTTACAATAAAGATCTACCGGGGGCTCTCTGTCTCTCCATCTCCACTACAAGTTATTAACCCACATAAATAACAGAGCCGTATTCAATCCTTTTGAAGCATACGCAGCATCTATCTTATTTTAGTACTACTCTCTTTGAATCTGGACTCTTCCTTTAAAATGATTTCTGAAGCAGTCTTTCACTTCCGTGGATTCTTTAACACTCGATAACCTTTCTTTTAACTCTTTCTCCTTCAACACCCAGAACTATTCTCTTAAACGCACAACTTTCATTCGTCTGTCTCTATTATATAAATCCTAAAACTCGAAACTCAACATACAGTGTTTACAGATTTCCGATGAATTCGTTCTGGGGTTCGGTGAAGGGATTAGCTTCATCGCAAGGCAAAAAGTTGGTTTCACAATTGCGTTCTAGGTTTCAATTTTGTTATGAACTTTAGCAAAATGTTGATTTCACAATCGCCACTCTTCTGTGTTTTTAGCGCCAAAAAAAAAGAAAGCAAAGATTGCACACGAGACTCGTGCAACCAGGTGAGAATAGATTAGAGAGTTATTGACTTGATGGAGTACGGAATCGGAGATTTCTAATTTGAAAAACATGAGAACTTGAGATCCAGACTAATTATGTAAATGACAGCTTAAATTGGGTGACAAGGTGAGAAGATGGCACAGGTTGCATGCGCAACGGTGATTTCTCCCTTTTTCGGATCAGACTCCCCCGATTTGGACAAATTTGGGTCGCTCATACTTTTAATCAGTGGCAAGTTGTCGTTAATTAAGCCAAAGCCAGGACAAGCCGAGAACCCCACACATGGCAAAAACAATCACTAATTTATGAAAATCTTACAGATGCTGAGAATTTGTCCTTGCCATTTTAAAGAACCTAAGAACCCTTTCATCATCAATATTAATTTGATTTAGGATTTAGTTAGACTTGGGCCATAACTCGCTTAAAGCTTGGGTGCTCGTGGAAAAGTCTTAAAGCACACCGACCAAGTTCAGGACACTATCCCATGTCTTGATCCTTTCAGGTCTAATGTCAGAAAACTAAAAGGGGTTTGAGTTTCTTATCATACTCACTTAAGCTAATACCCCCATAGTAATGGAAGACTTTAACCATATAAAATTAACTCAAATGACTTAATCTCTTCATAACAGCAAAGATGTTTTTAAGAAAATCAAGATAAAACAATTTGACATGTTAGAGGACAAGACATTTCGTAGTCCTCCCTCCTATGATCATCTCGTGATCAGAAGGTTTGATAAATCAGCTCCATTTTGCTATATCACTGTGTTTAAACCTCATGCAAAACTTCCACACATGAGGCTCCAATAAGCAGTGAATATAAACTCCAACGTCAAAATAAAATTTCTAGACGTTAAACCTAGATCTGTATTTTGTGCCAACTGAGCTGAAACACGGCAGACTAACACTCAAATTATAAATACAGCTTTCATGACTTCAAAGCTGTTCAACTTCAATTCATTTACCTTCCCAAGCTTTTCAATTTAGTACATTTTCCCGTTACCATCATCCAATCAATTCCCCAGAGCTTTGTAGAGGGTTTCAGAGAGTACAAGGATGAAGTGGGTGATGAAAATGGACGAATTATTCATTCTTATCTTTTCATACACGTGTTCATAATTAATCATATCTTCTTAGTGAAGTCTCGTTTCCATGACAGTAGGAATTATGCTTTCACAATGCATAAGAAAAAAGAAACAGAAAAAAGCATGGGATTACCATATCTGCCAAACTGCTGTTTCTGACTGTCTTACATGATTGTGGATAAGCATGATGATGTACTTCCCAGAGATAAAGCACTGCTGTACCAGCCACATGGTCTCTTGCATGCTGAAGTTTTGATGTATATGCTCCACCTTTCCTTCAATAGTCCAGGCTCAAGTGGATCAATAATGGTCACAGCACGCACTTATGCTTTCTCTTTTCAATAACTTCTCCAAATCTATAACTAATTAGTTCATTGCTCAACATGAAGATTAACCTCCCTTAGTACTTTTGCTGCATCCTCGGGAAAAACAGGATTAATATAACAACCAGATCCAATTTCAAAGCCTCCCAGCCCAGATAATTGAGGTACTATTTGTAAATACCAATGAGCATATGGTAATTGGGAATCTTTAACCTGGAGGGGAGAAGTCTGGATCATGAAATTGAATGGTGGGTAATTCATTTGTATTGATATTTTGTTCAGCATGAGCTTCAATAGTCCCCCAAGATCAACCGCCTGCAGAATTGCGCATTAATCAGGATGTGAGTCTTTAATTAGGATAAAATAAAATACAATATTTTCATGTGAGACAGTATTGAAGGAAAAGTACTCACTAGTCTAGCACAAATCCTGTGCTAAATATTACAAATTTTGGGGAAATTGGTCATCACAATGATTAACCCCAAGCCCAAAGCCCAAAGATTAGTGAGACAACCTTGGGTTATAAAGTTATACAATACTTCTCGCAGCATTTAAAATAACATATAAGGTACTATACTATCAGTTGTTATTCACATGAAAGTTAATTGGTCACCCTTTTACACAATTGTCTCTTGATGATGCAGTTCAGTCATAACATCTAGAGAAAATAGGAGGCATATATGTCCTTGAGAAACTTGGGGCATAAAGAAATGAAATATGCGCTTTGGAGAATATTGAATCAAGCACTCAAAGATTACCCTCTGGTGATCAAGTTCATGAAAATGAGGGCAGTGATCTAGTGGAACAATCCATATTTCAAAAGGATATGTAGCTGCAAAAGGAACAATTGAGATAAAATGGGCTGTTTTATCAATTACAAGCTCTTCCCCTTGAGCTTCGCAGAGATTGCATTTCCCTGTCTTATCAAAGTATTCCTTTGTCCCCTTAAGTCGTAGGGAAACAGATGGAGGAATAATGGGGAGAGCCAGTATCTGGCTGTGGGAATGGCTCAATGATGCCCCTGCAGAAGCACCATGGTTCTTGAACACCTAAAAATACAACAAGATGCAGCTTGTCAACATCTAAATTAAGTTCTACATAAACTAAGTAAAATAAGTTCAACTGAATTTAAAATCCAAAGCAAGAAACACACATGTATGAACTAACTAAAAACTGCGACCTGCTTGCACACACAATGGCAAATCCTTAAGTTGTAGACAAAACAACGCTGGGGAAGAAGAGAAGTATCTTCCATAGGTCTGAAAATAATGCTAAAATATGCAACACAAAAAGAACAATGAAATTTGAGAAGTGATAGACTTCAATGTTCATTAGTTTTGAAGTCACACTTTTCTTATGTACAGTTAAGGTAATAGCAAGAACCCTAAACAAAAGGAGATTCTGTAAATATTTTGCATCCTAAAAAATCTGGAAAAGGCTACATAGTACAACTATGAGTAAAGTTTCTATTCCAAGAAAACCTCGGAACAAACAAACCATTAGCAAGAACTCAAATTTGTATCTTGGAGATATGAAAGTTAGTAGACAATGAATTTAAGTAGCAAATTACAATAAAAGAAGAAGGAAAATCAAGAATCAAAATCTATCAATTAACATAAGCAACAAAAACAGAAAAAAGACAAAACCCAGAATTTCGACTGACATTCGATCAATTTCTAGTACTCCAGATCCACAAACAGAAACGCCCAACTAATGGAACTGTAAAAATTAACTCTAACAACAAACTATATCTCTATCGCAATAAAACAGAAGTGAGAACGCAATCTAGCAACGAAATTCCTAAAAAAAACGAATAAATGCAATGGAAACAAAACCTGCACGTATTTGATAAATTCACATCTCATAATCTGCTCTATCCGCAGCTTATAAGCAAGCAAAATCTCACCAATCTCTCTCCCTTCCATATCGCATAACTGTACCGAGTGAATCGGAGTCTCAACCACTACATCATGATAACCAAATCCACCCAAGACCCTACCCGGACAACCAATCTCACCATCTGGACCCGCCACGTTCCTGCTGAGAGCAGGGTATAGATTCTCGATCACGCGGATCTTCCAGTTAGGGTTTGCGGAGTCGGGCGGTACACGGAAGATCTCAGGCGCGCATTCGTGTTCACGACCACCGCAGAAGGGGCACGATTCGCTACTCAGGTTGGCTGGTTGAGGGGTTTTGGACTTGAAATCTGAGGGGCGTTTGGCTCGGGCGGGCGAGAATATGACCCACCGGTTAGTGACCGGGTCGTGCCTGAGTTCAGGGCTCCGACTTGGAGAATGAGCCGGCGATGCCATGTGGCTCGTCAGTGGTCACTGTTCCTAATCGAGGATTGGTAAAATATATAACAATGAGAACCTTTGAACAGAGTCATGAGGATGGGTGAAGCCGATCCAGAAAGCTTTATTAAGCCCAATTCTTAAATTGAACCGGGTCGGGCGGGTATCCAGGACTATAACAAGGTCAAATATATATAGTCAAACTATTATGTGTGGATGATGATACAGCTACATATATATATACATATCAACTTAAAAATTGACCTACTAGTCCAAATTTAAAATGTATTTTTGGTAATAATAAAATACAAATTGACTCAAAAAAATATTTTATAAATACTTATCCAAAAAAGAAAGCATGTGATTAGTAAAGTTTATTACAAAAGGCCACGCTTTGCATGCTTCATCTCTTGGTGATTTGTGAATTACACGACAACAAAGAAAAACCTAAAAATTAAAATCTAAAATTTAAAGGAAAAAGAAAAAAAGAAGAGAAAAAGAGAAAAACTCGTCAGGCACAGGCACAGGCACATCCGAAGACACTCATATACATACATCCAGACACAAACCATCTTCATTTGAGACTCCACCACCAACACCATCACATGCATTGCAAACGCCAAAACGCGACGATTATAACGCAAAACGCTGAAATTTGTTGCCGATTTTCTTTTACCTTGTACAACTGCAGCGACCAGAACCATCAATAATCTGTTTATCTATTTATAGCTAAATAGAAAGGTCCTTTCATCTGAAGTCGACTCATCGTTTCGATCAAATACGCGATCTAAGTAACAATCGGTGGCGGTTTTCTTTCAGCTCCGATCGTTCTGGTTTTCTGCTCTCGGAGGGTCGATCTGTGAGGACTCTTTTCCGCTTTTTTTTTCTGTTATCTGTGTTGATATTTCATTTAGTTTTAGTTTCTTGATGATCGGTTTTGATTTTTCTCTAGTGGTTTTTTTTTTTGGAGTTCCTTTTCATGATCGGGCTGCTGGTTGTTGGTAGTTGAGGTCTGAGTCCTAATTTTTTTTTATCTTTTTTTTCATGTTTTTGAAATTTATCTAAAATTTCTTTACTTTTTGGTTGGGTCGATGTTTGCTTACTTGACGGCAGTCCTAGGTTAATTCAATTAATTGTTTAGATACTTTTAGTTTTTGATTCTTTGGTTAAGATGCTACTATGGGTTATTTAGAGCAGTGGAATGGAGAAAAGAAGTTGCATCGCCCAAGTGGAATGATAAGATGCATGTGTAATATTTAGTTTTAGCTACATTTGCTATATCTTGTTTTTAGGCTGTGATAAGTCTGGATATTGTTCGTTTTGCTTTAAAGGAAGCAGCTTTCGCTTTTGCTTCAGTTATATATTTGATTCTATGCAGGATTTCGTGTATGCAACATGTTAATCGATGATTTCATGATCCCTGTAGTTTGATATGTTTAATTTTGTAGCTGTCAAACATTACGGATTTGGCTCTTTTTAAAAAGGATATGTTAAAAGTTTTGGTTTTATTGCTTAAATGACTTTCCATAAATGGTCTGATCAGATATCTGTTCGTGACACGTATACTTGCATATTTTTTTGGAGTTTTAGATGGTTTTCTACCCTTACACACGTCAGTTAATGTGTGAGGGAAGTTTATGTGCTTTTAATTTTCTTTTATCACTGATTTGTATTTTCGCAAACATGTCTATGTATTAGTCTAATACTGTGAAGACATGTCGTAGAATTTGATTTTGTTGATTATACTGCTTTTCATTAAAAGTAAACTTTTTGGCTTATTTTTGTGTGCTTGTGCTGGATATATGCATTCTAAAGTATATTACTAATCTTATTACAAGATGCTTGATGGATATTGAGGGAATCTAGTGGTATGTGATTTGCATGGGGTGAGGATGCCTGAGTTGAGAAGCGGAGCCCGGAGATCAAAGCGTCTTGACGATCTTCAGCCACCTCAACAACCAGCAAACCAAGCAGAGAATTGGGTATTGCCTACTCAAAACAAGACCAGGAGGAGAGCTGGTGGAGGAAGAGGAAGGGGGGGTAATGCTGTAGTAAAAGGGGCTTCACCAGCAATTCCTACGAGGCCAACTGCTGTGGGTAGAGGCCGGGGCATTAGGTTGATAGATTTAGATCCTGAACCTTGTGAGGTTGAACCTGTGGCTGTGGGAGCAGCAGACCCTGGTTTTAATCGAGTAGAGGTTGTGGCAGATAAAGATATTGCAATGGAGGGTGGGAGTGCAGAGAAGGCTGTAGGAGTTGAAGAAGAAGGGAGCACAACTCCGATTCCAGAGAGGGTATTGATCATTATTATTGAATTTGGTTGCATCATGTATGAATTTGAGTAACTAGTCATTCATTAAGGGGAGTTGATTCTTTTGGAAAAGCATTATTACTTTATTTTTTTTGGAAAGTCAATATTACTTTAGTTATATCAGTTTATACAGCATTGACTAGTTGAAAGATATTTCAATGGCTTATCCATGTTCAAATTAGTTGTTGGGGTTTATGTGTGTATATATATGTATATATATTTGTGTAGATGCTTATTCGTTTGTGTCAAATTTTCAAGTTATTGTTTTATGCAAATCTCTCTTTTAATTAACATGGTGTTTCTGTCTGACTTCAGGTGCAAGTGGGCAATTCTCCTGTATATAAAATAGAAAGAAAATTGGGAAAAGGTGGTTTTGGTCAAGTTTATGTTGGTCGCAGGGTCAGTGGTGGCTCTGATAGAACTGGACCGGATGCAATTGAGGTGTGAATAGTACCTTCACTTGTCTCCTGATGGTCTTTAATGGAAAATTATGATTGCTTGCAAACTGATCCTATGTTTTTGTTTTCTATCAGGTTGCATTAAAATTTGAGCACCGAAATAGTAAAGGTTGCAACTATGGTCCTCCTTATGAGTGGCAAGTGTACAAGTAAGTGCGTTCTTTTATTGTCTGAATTTGCATTGCAGATGTATTTTTACTTTTACTGATACATTTTTTTTTTGTTGAAATCATAAGTACCCTGAATGGTTGCTATGGGATCCCTTGGGTGCATTACATGGGTCGCCAAGGAGATTTCTATATTCTGGTGAGAGTTAATAACGGTCAGTCTACCATCTGTATTTTATTAGCTTTATTTATGTCTCAAGGACTCTATCGATGTTTTAGGTAATGGACATGCTTGGGCCCAGTCTTTGGGATGTTTGGAACTCCCTAGGCCAATCGTAAGAATCTCTCACTTCATGTTTCTTTCACCCTCTCTGTCTTTCTCATTGCTCTTCTTTCTATATTTTAATTTTTTAGTAACTGTGACAGGATGTCACCAAACATGGTAGCCTGCATTGCTGTGGAGGCAATATCAATTCTTGAAAAGCTTCACTTAAAGGGGTGAGAGTTTGTCCACCTTTGTTATTTCACTTTTTTATATCTATCCTCATCTGTTACAATGCAATTACATCATGTTGACTCTGGCTATGATGTTGCGATAAGGTTTGTGCATGGAGATGTGAAACCAGAGAATTTTTTACTTGGTCAGCCTGGAACTGCTGACGAGAAGAAACTATATCTTATTGATCTTGGTTTGGGTAAGCTATTTTTTCTCCCTGTTACTATGTGATGCTCTTCCTACTTTGTGATGTATCTTTTCCAGGACAACTTGAACTATTTTCACTGAGATATATGTTTATGAGTTTGGTGTTCTCAGCCATGTGGTTAAATTTAGAGCTGACACGTGTTTCTTGCAGCCTCTAGATGGAAAGATGCATCATCTGGTCAACATGTTGATTATGATCAGCGACCTGATGTATTCAGGTGTGTGGATATTTCCCTTTATTAATGTGCTGATCATATGTAAAAGTTGACATACGTTGGCTTAATTTGGTATTAATATCCTTAGGTGATCCCAACTGTTGTAGATGTAGCGCGTAATTGTACTTGTGAAATTAAAGGTTAAGCAAACACTTTTGGCAGGGGAACTATAAGGTATGCAAGTGTACATGCCCATTTAGGCCGGACTGGAAGTCGGAGGGATGATCTCGAGTCATTAGCATACACGTTGATATTTCTTATAAAAGGAAGATTACCATGGCAAGGCTATCAGGCAAGTTTTTTATAAATGATATTATAGACATTTTCATCTTAATAAACTTTATTAATTATGTTCACTGTATCTGTGTCTGTTAAATTTTACAGGGGGATAACAAGAGCTTTTTGGTTTGTAAGAAGAAGATGGCCACTTCCCCTGAGTTGATGTGTTGTTTCTGCCCAGCACCATTCAAACAATTCCTTGAAGCTATTAGCAATATGAAGTTTGATGAGGAGCCCAATTACTCCAAGCTGATATCTCTTTTTGAAAGCCTTATTGAACCATGCTCACCACTAAGGCCAATTAGAATTGATGGGGCTCTTAAGGTAATTCTGGTTTGACCTCTTCTCAATTAGAAATGATGTTTCGGTATTTTAATTGTCATTCTATTGTGATATACGTGGATACAGGTGGGCCAAAAGCGTGGAAGATTGCTTATAAATCTAGAAGATGACGAGCAACCAAAGAAAAAAGTAAGGTTAGGTAGTCCTGCTACACAGTGGATTTCTGTCTACAATGCACGTCGGCCCATGAAGCAGAGGTATCTTGTTTTGCTATTACTTGTCTTTCATATGCTTATGTCCTATACTATCCTGTGTATGCTTTCAAATCACTGAATTTTGCAAAATGAATTGAACTGGTTTAATATTTGAGTTTGTTTCTCTCAGCAAGCTTTGCATTCCATTAGGATCTTATAGGGCATATTACTTGTTTGATGTTTGGGTTCAGTTTGTAGCTGTGACTTGAAAAGAGATTGCTTTTAAGCACTTGAAAGTATGCAGAGAGCAGCCCTTGGCGAATTCATTATATGTTTAATTATCGGGCATATAATTAAAAAGTGTAGTTGTCTCACTTTGAAGAGTACACATGCTCTTTGCTTGAGGAGAATGAATATAAATCAACTGCAAAAACAATGAATCCTATTTAAAAGTTCCTAGTAAAACTGCTTCTGATAAGTTATTCTTCGCTTTGATATACAATATTTAATTGTTGGATAGTGTTTGAGATGTGATTAGATGATATTTTCATGTCGTTCCAGTTTTTGGGTCTTTATGAATCATTTTCTGCAATTGCCTAAAATGAAATGCTCTATCATGTATTGGTCTATGGAAACAAGCAAGTTATGCAAAAGGAAACAAGGATAGTGACCCACTTCATTGTTGCTTTTTGCTTCCTTTGCTTTAATGTTAACTGAACATTTGTTTTGGATTTGCAGATATCACTACAATGTAGCTGATGCACGGTTGCGACAGCATGTTGATAAGGGTAATGAAGATGGATTATTTATCAGCTGTGTGGCCTCTGCAGCTAATCTATGGGCCCTAATCATGGATGCTGGAACTGGTTTCTCATCACAGGTTTATGATTTGTCAGCCTTATTCCTGCACAAGGTTGTCATCTAAAAGCTTCTCTCTCTATCATCTTCAGCTTGATCAGCAGTGAATGCAAGTGTTGATCATTTTTATGTCTATTTCTTTTCAGGATTGGATTATGGAACAATGGGAAAAGAATTT
This sequence comes from Erythroxylum kunthianum, assembly GCA_024582655.2. Classification (NCBI taxonomy): domain Eukaryota; kingdom Viridiplantae; phylum Streptophyta; class Magnoliopsida; order Malpighiales; family Erythroxylaceae; genus Erythroxylum; species Erythroxylum kunthianum. Next base: position 1,372,306 of record JANIMX020000047.1, read on the forward strand.
TTATATCAGTTCCATTGCTGGGGCTAATAATGGAAGTTCATTGGTTGTAATGTCAAAAGGTCAGTAATCCGTTTGCACTAAATACATAATTTTGTGCTCAATATTTGTAATTTATTGTATGCTGTGTTTGGACACAAACTCTTTAATTGTTTAGAAAAGGATACTAAACAGAGGGAACTTACTAGTTAGATCCTTGCAATTAGGACAGTCTTGCTGTCAATATTTTAAGTCAGTTTGATTTAGCTAAGTTGTCTTTTAACTCAAGGCGTGAGATCGCTATTTATTTCCTTTGCATTTTTCTCATGTCGTGGAGTTTTTCTCCCGTTTTAAATAATTAGCTTCTAGGATTTGAGTCCTTCATAAACATTGTAGATGCATAAACTCCTGTGTATCCTTGTAGGAAATATGAATTTGTTGGTATATTTGTAAAATATATTGGCTACTATGTTGAAATGTGGAAGTGACAAGGGAACTTGATGTGAAGCTATTCTTTTATCTGAAGTTAAATGACTTTCCTAAGATTTCATCTGAGGATAGCTTTTGTTGGTTTTGACAGAAATGACAGAATTTGAAGGAGAAATTTTATTCATTTCTAACTAATAGACATACATTAGCTTTATACACACTAACCCTAGTATAATATAGGAAATAAATTTGTACAAATTTGTTAGATCCCATAATTTATGGGATACTCTTTCCTAATTTTATGGACATAATTAGTACCAGATTTTGTGGACATAATTATACAGATTACACACACTCCCCCTCAAGCTGGTGAGTAGGTATTGGCCATTCCCAGCTTGGATACAATGTTTTGAAACATTGGATTGCTTAACCTTTTGGCAAGCACGTCTGCAAGTTGATTGTGTGTAGACACGTAAGGTGTACAAATCAACCCACTCTCCAACTTCCCGTTGATAAAGTGTCTATCAACTTTGATGTGGTTTGTTCTATCATGTTGTACTGGGTTGTGAGCTATATTGATGGCAAACTTGTTATCACAGAGGAGTCTCATTGGCCTGTCCCACTTGATCTTCAAATCTTTCAGAATAATCTTCAACCAAAGTAGTTCACAAACACCTTGAGCCATTGCTCAAAATCTTGTTAGGATTTTGGCTCGTCAAATATGTCCTAGTTGGTTTAGGATTGTTTTAAGAAAATTAGAGGCATACCAATTCTAGTCTTAGAGGGATTAGGAAAGAATTTCAGTTTTCTTTATTCAATTTAGGTTTGAATTCCTAGAAGTCTATTTGGATTTGGACAAGTGTAATTTCCTAATCCACTTAGAAATAGGAATTCAATCAGCCTTGGGACATATAAGCCAACTCTATAAATAGAGTGCAGGAAGGCTTATTTCAAAGAGAAAAAACAGTGACAACCAAGAAAAGAGAGAGATTAGTTCTAGGGTTTATAAAAGCACTGTAATCTTTATTATTAATCAAAGGAGCGGTGATTTCTCTACCAAGAGAAATCACAACTGGATGTAGGCAAAAGTTCTGCCGAACCAGTATAATTCTTGTGTGTTTCTAAGTTTTCCAATCTTTGCTAGTGTAGTCTATTGTCGTTGGTTACATTAAAGAAGAAGGTCTAGTGTGCGGATTTATTCAACAAATTTAGCCTCTACATTGGATTGCACAATCACATTTTGTTTTTTACTTATCCATATCATAAGGTTTCCACCAAAAAAGGTGCAATACTAGTGGTTGACCTTCTATCAACAATTGACCCAGCATAATCAGCATCTGTGTATACCTCAAGTGCTAAACCTCTGTTCCTTTTGAATATAATAAAAATCTAAAAGTATTCAACTTTGCAACTGGAGCAAAAGTCTCTAGATAATCAATTCCATAAGTTTGAGTATATCCCTTGGCTACAAACCCTGCTTTGTATCTTTCTATTGATCCATCTGCTCTATATTTAACTGTGTACACCCATTTATATCCCACCGGTTTCTTCCCATTCGGCAAATTCACCATCTCCCAAGTTTTATTTTTCTCCAATGTCTCCATCTCCACATTCATAGCTTGTTTATGTAATGGTGTTCAAACTACTAAGAAAGGCTTTGCGGGATGAACAATTTTTAAAAGACAAAATTTGCAAGAGGATACAAAGGTCTTTTTGTGCACTCTCTCATTCCTTTTCTAATAGCAATAGGAAATTCATAGTTATCATCACTCTCTTGAAATGCATTTTCATTATCTAATAAAGGATTAGAAATTGTTACCTCGTTCTCAGGATTTGGATTGGACTCTTGGACTTTAGTAGATTATGGAGTAACCTTTTTCTTCCTTGCAAACACCTGTCCTTTGCCAAATCTCACATTTTCAAGAGCAAAATATGTTTTTCCTTGAGGATTTTCAATTGCAGGTGCAGTTTCAAGTTCAGGT
>JANIMX020000047.1:1444127-1459086 GCA_024582655.2 Erythroxylum kunthianum
AGCATCAACAAGGTATAGAACCAAGTGACACTCCAAATGAGAGTTTAATGTTGATTATGTTACATACAATATGATCATCTAGTCGGGCATGAACTTTACAAGGTGGATCATATTAAGGCTTGGAGCCTTGGAGTAATTGGTAAGGTTACTCCTTTGTAATTGGAAGGTCACAAGTTCTATTTATTTTATGTATACAAGAGGGAGACTGTGTACAATTGATGTCCCTCAGTCGACTTTACAAAGAGGAAAAATATGGTTTGTTGTATTGTGTTGTATTATGCAAGCTCTTTGAGAAAAGATTACAATTAATAAAAAAGCCTTTTAATATTTGTCATATTGTTCCCCTTTATCACATTTATTATTCGCTGATGATTATCTTTTATTCTCCTCTACTGACATTGCATGTTCTTGTTTATCTAAAAAAGTCGTTCAACATTTTAGTCACGCTTCTAAGTAGGAAATTAATCTATGAAAGTCTTTGATTGCTTTACCTCCAATTCTTACTTTTTATCGAGATGTTCCATTTTGGTTACTATTTATGTGTGTGTAAGAGTTATTCAACAATAATATCTATATGGGTCTCTTTTTATTAATTGGGTGTTTTGAACTGAACATCTTAAATTGTATCAAAGACAAGGTTTTGAAGCACTTAAATTCTTGGAAGAACAGTTTGCTTTCCTTTAATGGTTCTAAACTATTTATTAAGACTATTGCGAATGCTATCTTGTCCTATGTTATGAATGTGTTTCGACTTCCTAAGTCTCTTTGCTTTCTTGTTAATAAATTCGTCGGAGGATTTTGGTGGGGGATGCAAGAGGAAGAACAACAAGATTAATTGGATGTCAATATTTACGAGTCTTTAGTTCCTTTCCACTATTGTTTTTTTATTATAAAAAGCACATCATTTTTTAATTTGTGAAAGGCCTTTATAAACAACCGATAATGTTATTCCTTTGTGACTGGAAGGTCACGATACAATATTTTTATAAAATGTAAGAAAAAAGTTACATACAATTGATGACCCTCACTCAACCATCGTACAACAGGAAGCCTTGTACATTGAGAAGGTATTTATAAAGAAAGATGTAATTTGGGATCCAACGAGTGAAATGGTTTGAGTTGAGACTGTGGTTTACAATGTTAATTTAAACTAGTTATTGGTGAAATAGAAATATTCTTATTCCCTCTTCCTAAGCAATTGTAAAGGAATGTGACACGTTTGAATGTTTGAGACTAGCCTTTTAGTTACAACCTTATCAAATGCCAAATTGATTATTTGGACGTGATGTCAGCTAAATAGTGGTGATGTTTATTTTGCTAACTTCAATACTTTGATTTACTCTCTGTTGTTTATTGTTGGAGGGTCACGTTTTATTCTTTTCACTTTTAGGGTAAAAGACATATATTTTCTCTATAGTTTAAGATAATTAAAAAGAAATCTCTTAATTTTTAAAAAATTTGAACAAAATTCCTCTTTATTTTTAATTTATCAAAAAAAGACTATTTCTTATAAACTTCGATTAAAAAATAATGACAAAATATACATAGTATGAATATCAAATTTAACCTAATCAAATATTACTAATATTGTAACTCATTAAATATGACTTAAATTAATGATTTAAGATAATTATAATAAATTATTAATCTAGCTTAGATTTATTTAACTTTGTTCAAGTTGGATAGCTGAATTAAACCGTCATGGAAGTAGAATTTGATTGGTACAAGAATGATATTCATGTCATATATTTTTTGTCGTTATTTTTATCAACAAAGCCAAAGAGAAAGGATTTTTTTAAAAGACTAAAAACTAGAGGAAGTTTTTTTTTGTGAATTTAAAACATTAAAGAGTTTTTAAAAAATTAAATATAAGTAAAAAGTATATCTTTTATTCTTAAAAAAAGTTAAAGATTTTACTCATGCATTAGCATGTTATCTTTTTTTTTTTTTTTGAATGTGTATTATGATTTGATACATTATCTAAATGAATTTTTAAGTTTTAATTTTCTACTATTTCTATATAAATTAAGTATTTTATTTAAAAAATAAGTCAAATTATAACTAAATGACATAATTAGTTTAATTGATATTCATAAATCCAATATATTTTTACTCTGATACATTCATATTCTAAGTGACATTGAAAATAATTGCAACTTTATCTGAAATTTTTTAAATTAATAAACACATAAGACACACGTTCTATTATTAGTTGGACCACCCTATTGGAACATAATTTTCATCAAGTAACAATTATGTAATTATAATTTCAATGAAGAGCCAATAGGAATTAGTACCTCTTATTTAATAGAAAATCTATATTTGCTAACAAAATTTGAAATTTCAATAGAATAAAATTCAAATTTTAGAGAAATTTGGACTGCATTGTTATTGTTATGTAAGTAACATTTAATTGGTTCACAAATTATGTTTATTTTGAGTGTATGTTAACAATACTTTTTGATCAAAATTTAAAAGAAAGTATCTTTTAAAATATTAAAAAATATACATATTAAGTAATTAAAAAAAAAACTTTAGAAATTTTTTATATTTTTTTAGCAAATTCTTTATTTTGTTTTATTGCCTTTAGTGATTAACGAAACAACGAGGAAGAGGACACTAGAGGCGAGGGTTGGGCCAGAAAAAGCCAGTGAGCTCAAAAGTCCAAACAGCATTATGAGGGCATTTCAGTAATTTTGTGCTTTCAACAAAGGAGAAAACCCTAAATCCCAATCTTAAAACCCTATTGTGCTTGTACAGCCCCTAGATTCTCATTCTATTAGCCCTCACGCCTCAGTGTGTTTCTCTAGAATCCCCTCGCCACGCCAACAATCTCTTCTTCCCCTTGCTTCTCTAATTGTTCAGTTTTTCTCCCATAAAACTGCCTCTTTGAGTAGCCGTTTGAATCTTTACATATTTGTATGTATGTATATGCGATTTCATATCTGGCTTAGTTAGGAGGCACATATTAATTTGGATAAAAAAGGGAATCCTTTTTGTTCCTAAGGCTTTTGAGGGGTCAGTTTGTTCATTTACTTCATCATCTGTCCCCCAAGCAGTCTTGTACATTGATAAGCTTTGACTTCCTAAACATGTCCTCAATTTCACTATGTTTTATTACTGATGGTATGCGTGTGTGTGCGTGTTGTGTTAGACAATTGCCTTCGAATAACCAAAAGGCTGAATTTAAATTCCTTTTTGGTTCAGACAGAGGCGTAGACTATTTGAATCAGTTTAAGGGTGAGGAAATTTAGTTCTGCTTTCCTTTCCTAGTTTGATTCGAAGATTTTTATGTCTTATTTTGCTCTCTTAGTTAGCTCTTCCAGTATTGTATTTGTTGCAACTGCTAGTCTAATTTTTTATGATGTTCTGTCGGAAAATTTGACTTAATTCTGTCTAGATTGCCCGATAGGCTTCGATGTTTCCTGTCTGTTAAAGCCTTTTTGATTCTTGTGGTAATACCCTCACAAAAATCGGAAGGTGCAAAATTTTGAAAATGCCATCCGGTCCCGACAGAAGCTAAACTAAGAGGGGTTAACTCAGGAATCTGTTTGAGGGTTAGCCGAGAAACTGTTTTCTGATCCTTGCCTATAGGTGAATTCGTACATTTGGCACATCGATTATTTGTTTGTTTTTGGAGTATTTTAAAGTACTTGTAATCAAAAGGATCGATGCATGATTATTTAACTATAACGAGGGAATTCAAGTTGAATTAGTAATATTATTTTGTTGATTGGAATTTACTGGTAAAGCATGGAGCTTCTTTGCGTAATGTGAGATAGAGGTTTTCAAATTGTTGAATCTCGTGCCAGGTTTTGTCGTGTTGCTTTATTATTCTTCATTTCGATTGTTTTGAGCTATTGCCGATGATGATATCAGTCACCAAAATACCATCTTTCGGGACTGAATGGCTCATTGAGTCTTGCTGATATTCTGCAATTCTGAGGCTTGATCTAATTATTTTTCAAGCGTTTGCTGACAAATTTAGAGCTGTTGAATGTACATTGTTTGATTTGAGTAAACAGATGACAGCCATTGATCTCTGACGTTTATACTACGAACTTTTTCAGTTCCAGTTGTGGAGTTTTCCTGTTGTAGATAATCAGTTTGGACTAATGGATTTGATTACTTCAGAGAATTCATTGGACAGGAATGACTGGAGATGAACTTTATAGAACAAATGGGTTCGTTTAATTCTATAGTGCACCTGCAAGTAAAGAAATGTTCTTCATTATTGCTCGGTCGGTGTTCACCAGAAAGCCAGCTATATGTTGTGGGAGGAAGTATTTTGGCTTTAATCACTAGGGACGAGTTTAACACCGTAATCTTATGAGAGGTACTAAAATCCTTTTCGGTCCAAAATTTTAAACAAAACTTGTCCGTGATCAGTTTTTGTTTGATTCTATCATCTAATGTTCCTTTGCATGTGAAGAACAAAGTGGTGATCCTACACAAACAACAAACAGGGCTTCAAATCATGAGTTTGTAGTGATGCCTATGTCACCACCATTGACAATCAATCACGGTGTCTTTTAGTCAAAAGTGGGTCAGGACTCGGTAAACCTCTTTTGTTTGGATATTTGGGTTGTCATGTCAATCCTTTTCTTTTCGTATTAAAAAATATCTTTCGAGATGATCAAGCAAATTAGATGATCCAAAACTAATATGTTTGCATTATGGAAGATTAATACCTAAATCAACTACTGGATAATACCAACTGAATATTTCCCAACTCATATTGGGGGACCGCTTGATAAGCTGAATAATCAAATTATTGGGGCTAATTGTGAGACACTCCAGTAAGATACCCAATTACTGGCTATATTATATAGAATCTACAATACAAACAAGAACCATGAGAATCTACACAGACATCCATATAGTTTTATATACAAATATAGCGAGTGTTTTATCTTAAAGAGTAGCAGATTTAGCTTTTGCTCTAAAGACCATTGTAGTACCCACCAATAGTTATGTGAGCTGGAACACCTCTTGCTGTTGAAATTGCTTCGTTCAATCTTGTTGGTTGGCGATCCGCTTGCTTTATCCTCTGTAATAAGAAGAATCAGTTTCCAAAATGAGCAATAAGGGCTATGTGCCACTGCATGTTTCATTGGGAGATGTTATGTACATGTATGTATCTGGCCCGAAGATTTTGTTACAAGGAATAAAATCTCACAAGTAAACCCAAAACATCAAATAGCGCAAGTTGCTATTCGAACACACAAATGCTACATGATCAAGAAAACAAACTAATAGCTACAAGATAGCATTTAAAAAATCAAGAAACATGACCTAAGAATGTGATTATCAATACGCAAAAAGGAAAAGAAAAGTAAGAAAAAAACTTTCAGGTGATTCACCAACCTTATCATCACTGTAAATCTGGATCCTGAAATTCTGATTCTGATTCTGATGATGGTGGTTGTTCTTTTGGTGGCTTCCCAGAATAATGACACAAATGGTAGCAGCAGCAGCAACACCAAACGTGCAAATAGCACCAATCCCAGTGAAGCCCCACTTCCATATGTTCAAGCCCTCACTACTCTCCTGCCACATAGCCTCTTCTTCCGTATCTTCTTTCTGGTTCTTGAATCTAGGTGAACTCAAGGTCTCACCTTTATAGGCCTCGATCTGAGGAGGGGCAAAACCTTTAGTAGGAGACTTAGGAGACTCCAATTTTTTCATGTCGACAAATTCATGTTCCTTCATTTTCTTGAAGAAAACTTGAGAAGCCGGATCTTGATCAGCTTCTTTTGATCCTATATTAGTAGCCCTGACTTTTGGCATGATCATGGAAGGAACCACCTTACTTATGTCAATAGGGACCATGGTGACTCCTCCTTTAGACAATTCATCTTCCGGGTCTCTACCAGTCGCTGGTTCCAACTGGATTGGAACTGGAGCAAGATGGTTAGGCACTGATCTTGAACTTGTTGGCGGTGAAGATGGGCACATGAAGTAGTTCATGTTGAAGACAGTTTTCGGACTGGAGTTACGTTTGCTTCCTGCTATAATCTCCTTTTCTTCATCTTCTCTGTAATCACGAAATCCATCACGGGGTAGTAGTTCCCACTCATCGAGATCCATTTTTGAGCAGAAATTTATGGAATGGAACTGGATCGAAGACAAGGGTCTTTACGCATATATGTAAAAGATTCTCTGTATATTGTGAATGAAGTTGAATTATTGATCAAAACAAGGGGGCTTTTCATGGAGTCAAATGTGGAATTTCAATCAGCAGTAAGAGCCAAGGCCACACCACTATGGTGTCCTCCAGCTCTATGGAGTATAAGATCCAAAATGTGAAGGACAGGAAGATAAATATGAAAGTGTCAATGCTTGGGGTGGTCCAATGGGACCCACAACCATGAAGAGAATGCCTTGTTTGATAGGTCTCCTTGGATATTTGTTTCCAATTTTCTATTGGGTTATTTTTACTTTTGTAACTAGTTTAGATGACTGGTGTGTAAATTTGGACACATACAATAGATGTGGTCTAAAGTTAAAGGTCTCATCTTTTAGCCTATTCTGGTTTACTTGGGTTTTATTAATTAATCCACCTAGAGAAAAAAGATGGAGTGAAGAGGAAGACGTGGGTTGCTTGTACAAGTTTGCTTGAAAAGAAAGCGACATGGGGTTGAAAAGAAGAAAGCGAAAGCCATAGACAACTGTCCACGGGATCTTCCACAACAATTAATATTTAATTAATAAACAAAATGCTTGAAATCTAAAAGAAATAAATGAATGTTAGAGTTTGATTTTTTTAGAATTCTATCAAAATCATTTTCTTTTTTGCTATATATTACTTTTTAAAAAAATCAAATTCCATCCATAAAGCAAATACAAATGGGTCCAAAATTAACTAGACTTAAATTTGAGATTATAATAAATCAATTTTTTTTACATAGTTTTAATTGTTCAAAGAAACTTGTGATGAATTAAGTAAATAAAATTTGAATGTTCTAGTAAAACGAATGAAATAGGAACTCTTAACTAAATGTAATCACGAGTTTAAATAATTCAAATCCATCTTGACTTTTGAATTGTTTGTTTTTCAAAATATGTGACCCAAAATAATTCATTTATGTAATTAAGAAGATTCCCTGCCCTTGCTAAATTAGACTTTCAAATGCTTGTGATTTACAGCCTCAACTGCATATACCATTTTTCATTTTACGTAACTTAAAAATGGAACACCAATGATCAATACTTGGCTTAATTAGAAGAGAGGCAACACTGTGTTTGGTTTCCTGGGTAGACAAATTACTTATATTCTCAACATTTGCTTCAACTTGTGTGCATTCTGCAGATATATTTGGCTTGCAAGTTAACTCCAAAAAAACGAAATTTTCATAAAATATAAGTTCTTCAGAGTGGCCATTGTGTTTAAACCGAAGCATCTGAATAGGAATACACTAAATGAATCAACACCTACATCCAATCCCCCTTTTTAATAAAAAAATGAATTCATTAAATTAATATAGAGAATAGATCCACTGAATCATTAGACTAAATACTTAGTGTTATCTCTCAAGCTACCTCTTTGGCTAAGCTTAATTCTCTTTAACCTTTTGTCTTGTTTGGTAAAGATCATGATTTGATTTTCTTTGACAGGTGACTTGCAACTTCAAGCTAAGGATAAGGTGAGGATAAAGTAGCTTTTTTCTTGGATAGGCTGTGGAAGTTGGTTTGGACATCTTTTTAAGAGGGCATTGGTAAGTCTTGATCAGTTAATAACCCACAATCAATTCAATACCCACAAGAGCAAAAGGTCAAGTGTGTTGTGACAAACATCAGCTCAAAAATTGGACAATGGGAAAACAGCAAGATACTAAGTCAGAAATTATCGGATTTCTTTAGTAAGTTGCTAAAAGGACTTTCCAACTTACTAGCTGCTAATTCATTTTAGTTTATACTTGAGACTTATCCTGTTTTCATCAAGTTGACACTTAAGAGCCCGAGAATAGAGACATGCTTACATCCACTCGTGTAAAGTTCGTTCCTCCAAATGAGAAATAATATACAGAGAAAAGGAAAAAGGAAAAGCTGTTCTCAGATTTACATGCATCTTTGCTTCCTCCCAATACCCCAACCAAGTACAACAGCTTCAGCTATTCATCATTATCACTAATAATAATACTTTCACGAGACCAACAAGAAAGAAGTTAAAAGCCAGGCAGAGGGTTTAGCAGTTAGCAAGAGCATTCAAAATAGTTTTAGTATCAACTCCTCAGTATGCTCTTTTGTACCCTCAATTTGAATATGTCGGGGAAGTTTAGTGTACCTCAGATTTATGATCTACCTGGTCCTGATGACGATGAAGATTCACCTAAAGCAACAGAAGCCAGAGATGAAGCCCATACACGACAATTTTTGGCTCCTTCGCAGAAGTTCCTGGTCTTCCATAGTCTAAGTTTGGTCCAAATTCTCCTCACATCAATCATGTGAAGTATACGCCCAAACAACTGGCTCGTCTCCCCAAATATTTCCAGGTTAAGGCGTAGAACAAATGAGCCCCAGAAAGCCTTCACATGTGACAACACTTTCGGAAATACAAGCAGCAACATCCGAAAACACAGAAACAGTGCAGCAAATACCAAATATGGTTCCTTTTTCATAATCTCATCCAAAGATGAACCATTCCATGGCTGCATAATGGATTTTTCACCAACGTCCAAACTTCTTGGACCATCTTCAACCAGATAATGAATTGGTTCAAGTCCTGAATCATACAGAAAATTACACATTACAATAGATGAAGCTGTACAGCAACCGTTTCACACTCTCAGAACATGTATGATGCTTTAATAAGTTATAGGTGGCACTCAATAACACACTAGACTAGACCATATTCATAAGTTCATATAGGTTTAACAGATCCATGAAACATAAGAAAATTCTGCACATGAGCGCATTGAAAGCCGGCATCGAGTTATGAAATTAATGAAAGTAGAATCAAATGAGAAAAGACCACACATTCATTCTTACACAATGAATTGTTATAGAGGGAAGAATTTACCTGTTGTTTTCTCATAAAACTGTACCAGGGACTCTAGATCTTTACGGCCATGATACCTGACCTTCGATGTCTGATTCAACAATAATATTGAAGGCAAGCTATGGATTCCATATCTAGAAAATACGCTGTGAAATAAGGCATTTCATGGTTATCAGTAAAAGATGATACTTCAGTCCAAGAATGTTCAAGATGACAACTTCCAGGGGTAAATAAAAGAATAGTTTAGTTTCCAAGTGTTTAGGGCCATCCAACAAAAGGAATAAACAAATTTTCAGTCCTACTTAAATTTATGTATGCAAGTCCTCCTACATATGATAACATTCCAATATGGTCTTCATTGACAAGAAAACCAGAGTTTTGTCTAACATAGATAACATCTAAGTGTAAAATTCATAGTGGACATTTAATTTTTCAGAGATATATATGGTAAACATCAATATGAACTGTCATAGAATTCCTAATAAGGGCTATATTCTTCCATCAAGACTTACAAAGTCTAATGTGAACTGTAGCACGCACTTTGATATTTTCAGATAGTACTTCTAACACACGTCACTTATAGTCTCTTTGTTTTTTCTTTTTTGAAAATCTAGTCTCAATTTCAAGTAGCAATCTCACATTTGGTATAGTTGATGTCACACAAAATCTCAAAGTGTTGAGAAAAGGACTAAATTCAAAAGTTGTATGTAGGAAAACTTAAATGAAAAAAATTAAAGAGGACTAGAATTGGAAAAGTGGTCAAGTAGGAAGACAAAAAATTGAAAAGGGCAGCTGCATAAAAAATTCTCGATTTTGGGATAATTTTATTTTCATATTGATAAATTAGTTACACTGCTTTAAAAATAGGTGATTCAAATATGCAAGAGTATTATCTTAAAAAGAAACAGATACCAACAATCATGCACATATATTAAAACAGAACCCTAGAAAAGACTGAACTAAAAGTCACCTTGATAGAGATGATTAATTCAACTAGAAGCTTAAAACATAAATGTAGCGAGAAGTGTTTTGCTCAAGTAATGATTCACTAGAATATAGTTCCCATGTACACAGAAACATATATGGAATATTTAAGCATACATTCTAGCAATCATTCAATCTCATAATATGTAGAGTCCTTGATGACAAAATAAGAGTTGATGCTTGGTAGCCGATTCTTTGAGTAGGCATAAACATAACATCAAGAATAACTAGTCCAGTGGAAGTAAAAACCTAGCTTAGAATATTTCATCTGTGATAACATAACATTTGAAGCAGGGCAAGTAACAACATACCTCGGGACAGCAAAAGATTCCTCAAGAGCTAAATGTTCCATCTGAGGGAACATGGAACTAAGAAGCTTAAACTTGGGACGAATATCACGTGAAAAAGGGCACCAAGAAGCATAGAAAAGTACAGAAGTATAAGCATTCCCCTTAATTGAAGTCAAAGTCCTGTCCAGGATGTTCCCATTCACCTATTGACACATTTAGATATACAGCTCAGCAGTAGGAACAGAAAAGATACATCAAAGAATATTCAATATAACTCACCAAATCAGTAAAATAGAGATCTAAGGACCAATTCAATGATAGTTTAATGCAGATCCAGGTTGATAGAGTAGTGAGGTATTGCAAATTAGAGAAAGAATGAGAGAAGGAATGATATAAAGGCTAACTTTCATTCTTGCACGAGAAATTTCAGTTAAAGCGAATACAAGTTAGACAACCAATGTGGAGAAATATGACAACTTATACACTCCTAACAAGTTGCACATTTGACTTCAGAATTCTAAGCAATATGGAACCAAAAGTTAATCACGTTTGAAAAATCCAATCAAGTTGTGAGTCGATAGAAGGTAGAACACTTCTTCCTTGAATCTTTTTAAATGCCAAAGAAATCTATGAAGGGATTCCTCAACATAGTCCCCAGAATAAGGCAAAGCTTGAGGTCCAATACAGCCATAAAGTAGCATCCTAGATAGGAAAGCAACATTTTCATATACTATCAACAATATAAATGAACGATTTACAAAGAGCAACCTAAATTTTTTATAAACCCACTCAACCATAACCATAAAGATCTTATGAAGCTGGAAAATTAGAAAGGTATAACTGCAAGGCTGCTCCTTAGGAAAATAAGCATGAGAGTTTACAAATGTCTAATTGTTAAATCTTCTTATAAGCATATATGATGGTCAGAGTCAAAATTTCCATGATGGAAGGCTTGATAAGAAACTTTGAGAGACAAGGATATCATGAGAACAATTATATTCAGATTTTACTCGTGTAATAAAAGCACTTGATCTCATGAGTAATCATTGTAAAACAAGTGAGGAAATCATATTATCTACCAATGAATTGAACATAAAATGTCTGCCTCAAAGGGAAGTATGGCGCATGTTCATATTTGCTAGTTAAGGCATCAACACAAGAATAATAACACTTCAAAGATGAAATCTGTTTAATCTATAGCATGCTCATAAAGTTTGAAATGCAAGATCACACGATATAACAAGAGACAGCTCTAATCTCCAAGGGAAGGAGTTTGTACTAAATTGACATCAAGCTAAATCGCAAAAGTAGCAACCTAATGTAAAAGAATCCCATCCTTCAGAAGGATATTGCATCTAATCTGACAAACAACTTCATTAGAAGGAAAAAATAACTTCACATATTCCAACTTTAAGTTCTAATTCAGCATACATTTTTAATTTCCTTTGCTTTTCTCTCCCAATTTAAGTCCTTCCCATCAAGCACCCCCACATGTATACGTCACACTAAATATGCATATGAAAATCCTAGAAATAGTCATCCATGCCTACATAAAAAAGGAAAAGGAAAACGAGAAAAGGATGCTCTTTGGAGACTTACCTGAAAAGAACCTGCTTTACACCTAGAACCTAATACAAGACATCTAAGTCAAGGAAACCTTAGTAGCCGCAATATTGACCAACTCTCCTTTTTGTTGCCAACAAAATTTGAATTCAGAATCTAAATTTCTAAGGAAAAGATCTTTATAATACATAATACTCCGCTTCAGGAAGGAACCCATTCAAAGTCCTCATTTCATCACCCAATACTACAAGAACCTTAAAGTCAACAGCTTACCCTAGCCCTAATTACAGAGCATACAAGATTGAAACCAAGGATTTTCATGAAGACCTAAAGAATACGAGTCACCAACCAATTCCAAATAAAACCCGAAAACCTAAATGTCCATCTCAAAGGAAAATACAAATGGGCCAATAAAAGATTAGTAATTAAATTACAGAACACTCCGTCAAACCCAAAAATCAAATCAAACAATACAAGCCATCAATCCAAATCCAAAAGAGAAATAAAAAGGAAGGATAAAAAAGACCAACAACTTATCAATCTAATCAACTACCAAGTGGAACAACAAAAAATTAAACTTTAAGGAAATTAAAGAGGGAAATGAGAAAACGTACCTCAAGAACAGGACTTGGGGAGATGGAGAGGAGGCATTGGGATTTAAGATGATGAGGGAAAAAGGTAGATTCTCTAGGACACGTAGAAGCTGAAGCCGAAGCCGAAACGAGGCCAAGCGAAGACAAAGCCCCAAAATAGAGGATGACAAAAGGTAGCAGAGCCATGAGATGGGGGAACTGAAAATTCAATCGCAAAACGAGGATAAAACAGGAAACCCGAAAACAGAAAACAAAACAAAACAAAGACGGACGACGACGACGACGACGATCTCGATGGCAGACAGAAACAGGGGACACACAACAAAGAACAGAGGAATTGGGGTCTTATGTTATTACAAAATATAATCTAATCTAAGACAAAAACCAAGAAAAAAAGGGCAAAAATTAAGAATACAACTAATATGCAAAAAAGTGGAAAAATATAAGTAAGATAGCAGGTAATAGGGAAAGGAACAGGATAGGATGTTGGATTAGTCTCTCCTCCTCAGTCCTCATACAAAGGGTATTTGAGTTTGATGTAATGGTTGGTTTATGGTTAGCTGTGGAATGGAATGGGCGTATGGTTGGCTGAATCGCTCATAGGGGTGGGCGGTGACTATTGGTTACAACTTTACACGCTGTCGTTTGGTAAAGGTCATAGATACATTGATAGATACCCTCTTTTGTTTTTACCATATGAGGAGAATTTTCGATATGATTGCTCATTTGGAAACAACTGTTATATTAGTTAAGAGTAAGACTTGCTTATTATAAAACCCTCAAATTTTGCATATAAATAAGATTCTTATTAGGTTTTGTTGTTATTGCTCTGGTCATGTTATGGCCTCAAGAAAAACCAAAGGTCATAAAACACAGTAATTATGCTTCATTGGTTGTTGTTCTCTTGGTTAATACCTATTAACCAATCTAATTATCAATAATGCTTATTCTTTGTTTCCTCTCAAGAAAAACATGAATTTTAAAGTTATTTCATAAATATGGCTTAATTTAGAAATTCATATAACTTACGTATATATATTCATATTCAAAATTTTATTCCAAACAAAGTATTTGAATACTAACCTTTCTTTATTTTTCAATAATGCGAAAATGTTTCACAAACATAAACTCCTTACTCAATCTGTCTTTTTTCCAACATTGAAATCTCACTTGCGTGCTTGTGATATGTGCATGATCCAAGTGTCCTAGATTGTAGGGAACACTTAGTCATATTAGCAGTTATTATTAATTATGTTAGGTTGTGCCTTAGTGGTATCTTATTTCTGATAAGTGTGCTGCAGAAAATTAGGCACCACATACTACTTTCCTTATTATTTTGCTTAATGGATAAGTTGTCAGTTATTTTGTTTAACAGTATAACTTATTCAAAGTCTAGGCTTATAAAACCTAGTAGCAAGTGATTGTAAAGATCACGATGAAACAAATTATTGGCAATTATCCTCTTTATCTTTGCTGCTTTTTTCTATCTTTTCTAAATTTTCCTTATGTATTTTTCAAGATTAAAAAAGTACATAATATTTGGTATCAGAGCCAAGTTATATGGACACTCGGGGCAAAAGCAATGCTGAGTTTTGCAATGAAGTCAGCGAAATTCTAGCTCGTCACGAGTCCAGCTTCGATCAAATCCATGCTACCCTCTAAACTGTTTTGACAGAACTCTAAGGTATGCGAGTCTCGCAAAACACCACTTCCAGTGATAACCCATTTGCCCCAGTCGAAACCTCCCACAACCAACATTTTCTCAATACCAACAACTACCTCGATCGAAACCATGCAAACTTGAAACTTTCATTTCCTAAATTCAAAGGAGACAATCCGACCGGCTGGATCTTCATAGCTGAACAATACTTTGATTTAAAAAATGTTGCTCCTAACCAACAAGTTCAACTTGCTTCCTTTCATCTTGAAGACATAGCTCTTCAATGGCTGACCAAGTTCAGAGGACCTTTCACTTGGAGTGAGTTAACCAAGGCGCTGTTGCTTCATTTTGGTCCAATCGATTACGAAGACCTGTCAGAAGCTCTAACTCGCCTTAAACAAACCACAACTGTAGCAGCTTATCAAGAATCTTTTGAAAAGCTTTCCGAAAATTTCCTCATCGGTTGTTTTATTACAGGACTTTGAGACGAAATTTGCATAAATGTGAAAATTAAACAACCCCGAACCTTGATAGATACAATAGGAGTGGCTAGGCTGATCGAGGAACGAAACCAACTGCAGAAGAAGCCATACCAACAAACTTGTTTCCAACCAGCCTCATTGACACCAAAGGCATCACCCAACCTCACAATTGGTGTGTTAGGACCCCCACCAACCCAGCATATGAACCAGAGCTCGAATGCTCAACCATCAACATTCCATTGAATCACCAATCAAGAGGCACGTGAACGACGAGAGAAGGGATTATGTAATTATTATGACGAGAAGTTTGTTGTTGGCCATCGTTATGAGCGACCATAATTATTTATGATCGAGGATTCACTTCATATGACCACCGAGGATGCCAC
>JANIMX020000047.1:1587099-1601043 GCA_024582655.2 Erythroxylum kunthianum
GATTAAACTTGATTCCGGGTTTAATCTAAACGAAGAAGATAATTTATGGGGATAACCCAATGAAACCCGATAAGATTAAACCTGATTTCGGGTTTAATCTGAACGAATAAGACGATTTATGAGGATAATCCAATGAAACCTGATTAGATTAAACTCGATTCCGGGTTTAATATGAACGAATAAAACGATTTCTGGGGATGACCCAATAAAATCCGATGAGATTAAACCCAATTCCAGGTTTAATCGGGCGATTAAATCCAATTTTTATTTTAATGGTAGTTTAGACATTTTACATGAAAATTGGGTATAAGTGTAATAAGTTTGTTTGAGCAGCTGTATATATTTTTTTACCAAAAGGTAGCTAAAAACGAATGAACTCATTTACATGAGGTTGATTATGAATTCGTCCGCTAATACGTAAAATTTGGGGAGGTCTAGTAGTACGCAACCTTACTTCTAACTAATAGAAAGACTATTTTTAAACCCACATAAAAAAAGATAGAGAGAGAAAGAGATAACGAAGAATAATAATGATAATAATAATAGTAAAATAAAAAGTAAATAAAAATAAATAAATATTATTATTGTTATGAAGAAGAAAAGAAAGTTCTGTATGGCGTCGACAATGGGGAGATCCTCTGATGGTAAGAGAAAAGTTAGAGAAAAAAGAAGGATTGTCATTGGTTTGTTTATAAGCATAAAAATAAAGACAGTCATTCCTTTTTTTTTTTATTTTTATAATTGAAGTAGACAAAGAAAAAATCTCAAACTTCCAAAAAAGAAATGAAAGAGAGAGGCAGCATTATTCTCTTGTTATTGAAGGTTCCAATTTTATGGTTAAGTAATTAAAGATTAATTTTTTTCTTAAATTAAAATAAGTACTATTGTTTAAATTAAATAATATCTATTAATTTCAATTTAAAATTTTAAATATTATTTTAAAAAATAAGTTTCAAAATATTATATAATATACAAGTGTTAACATGAAATTCATATTATTTAATAAAAAAATTATTAAATTATAATACATCATTATTGACATAACACGTAATAGATAAGATTCATTTAAATTTATTTTCACTCAATCAGTATTTAATTTAAATGTTGGTAAAAGCTAAAATTTAATTTACATTTTAATGAAAATTTTAGAATTAAAAATACACTTTTTACTTTGTTTGAAATAATTTTCGATATAAATTAAATATTAAAAGAAATGTCAAAATATTAGTAGGGTAGGATCTTAACGGACATTTATCATTCGTTTCATAAGCTTGAGTTTGAACTTTGAAGACAAAAGTACAGCGTTAAGTCTTACAATGTTTAGGCAGCGAATCATCTCAAATTTTATATTGGTTCTGGTCAATGGGTAATCATGTCTACTCCAAATATAATTTTCTGCTTATTTTTGGAATGGGTAATATTTCACTTAGGGATGAAACTATTCAACTATAGATTTATTAAATTTGTTGTCGAATTCAAACATGATATTTAAGGAGACTAATTAAATCTTTGTCATTTTAATTTATAATTGAGTATAAAATGTACAAAGTCTTATGAAACCATGTTTTCAAATTAAAGATACGAAAAAACTTCTTTATTTTGTATTTGTGTGATACTTAAAAATTTTTCTGTTAAAAATATTCTTAAGATTTTCCAACAAAAACCTAAGGTGTTAGTGTTAATCATTAAGGTTTAAAATAGCTTAAATTATATTAACACTATTTTTTACAAGGCTTTATCCACTAAATCACCCTCACTCTCACCAAAAAGTATTCTAGCTAGGTTGAAGACCTAAAAAAGAAGAAGGAATATTTAAAAAAATTCATACTAAAATTTGAATTTCATATGTATATAATTTGATACTTTTAAACACCTATTTGTATTTGTTTTTATTTTTTATTTTTGTTTTCAAACTCAACAAAAAAACTTGTTTTTTTTTAATTTTGAATTTCTGGTCTTGATTTCTTTCGGTTTTCAAAAATTATAAAAACTATAAAAAGTAATTTTTCTTTTCAGTTTCTTTTTCATAATATGATTTACTATTAACTAAATATATAATATATAATTATTAGTAAGAAGTATGAATAATTTAATTTATTTTTGAAATTAAATTAATAAATATAATTAAATTTAAAATATTTTAAAAAATATGAATTAAAAATATGGTTTAATAATTAAAATATATTTTAATTTATAGATAAAAAATTAAATTTTAAAATATTTATTTTCATAAAATACTAATTTGTTAATAAATATTATATAAGAGATTAGAATAAATTTATTTAATTAACAATTATTTATCTGCATATCAATCAAATAAAATTTTATTTTTATTTAAAAAACAGGAATTAAAAATAAAAAACTAAAACTAAAAGTAACAACACAAAAATAAACGAAGAACAGTACTCTTCTTCAAAACTTAACTAAAGGTATGGTCCAATTTTATTAGGCACACGAGTAAACTTCCAACATAGTTTATACCCTATCCACACAGTCTGTATGGTCTGTCCCCGTATTTCCACCTATGTCCCTCTCTTCGACTTTACGTCTCTTCTGTTATCTCTATGTAACAACAACCTCTCTCTTCCATCTCCATCAAACCTAATTTCACATATATGTAAAGTATTACGTTCATTTCTTCAGACAAGCAAAACGAATAAAATCAGTTCATAATTCAGTAGAGGAAGAAGAATCTATGAAGAACCCAGTAGCAAGCAAGACAAGTACTACTACACCATGCTGTAGCAAAGTTGGGATAAAGAGAGGGCCATGGACGCGGGAGGAGGATGAGCTTCTTGCTAACTTCATCAAGAAGGAAGGCGAGGGACGATGGCGTACGGTGCCAAAGCGGGCAGGGCTGCTCCGGTGCGGTAAGAGCTGTCGCCTTCGGTGGGTGAACTATCTCAGACCTTGTGTCAAGAGAGGGCGTATTGACCCTGATGAGGAAGATCTCATTCTTAGGCTTCATAGGTTGCTTGGTAACAGGTGGGCCATTAACTATTCTTTGCTCATGACAAGTCAAGGTTTCTGACCATTATTTAGGTGAAGGATTAAGGGTATAATTAAGATTGATTCGTTGATGCATAGATGCAGGACTGTTTTCTCTTTATATTGCTTTTCACTATGTTAAGTTCAAATATAATTATGAAGTTGTTTTCTGGGATTAAGTCTAATTCCGTTCACCGCAGAACTTTAGGGTTCTTTCTTTACTCGGATGCGCAATCCACGTACGCTACATGTAATCGTGGAATTCTTGATCATGTATTAGGAACTTCCATTTAATCTGAAGTTTCAAAGCAAGCTTTTTAGGGCGTTTTTGAGTGTCGAGAGTTTATGGTTCTTGGCTTTCTTTCTTGCGTTCCTCTCTTATATATAGATAGAGTAGGATGGATTATATACTTACGGATATGGGGATTTCAACTTCAGTTTCCAAGAAAGAAAGTACACCTGCAATTGATGATTGTCTAATAACATCATCTATTTCAGAGATTTGTTTCCTTCTTGGGATCAAAGTTATCGAGTTACATGTATTATACTCATTTACAGGTGGTCTCTGATAGCTGGAAGGATTCCAGGGCGCACAGACAATGAGATCAAGAACTACTGGAATACCCATCTCAGCAAGAAGCTCATTAATCAAGGAATAGATCCAAGGACTCACAAACCATTGAAACTTAACAGTAGTTGCACTCAGGTTGCTCATGATCCTAATCAAACCTCAAACGCTACTTCTCAGTTTGAAGAACCTGGCAAAACTTATAGGGTTATAGCCACCAAAGTCAGTGAAAATTTCAAGGTGGCTTCGAACGAGCATCAGAATCAGATTGTTCATATTACTCAGGAGAATTGGTCAAACTGTGATGGACTTTTCATGGGGTTACAAGGATGCCATGGATCTAGCAACGATGAAGCTTGTTTAGGAAATGGAAATGATGATACATTCTCTTCTTTTCTGGATTCTCTGGTCAATGAAAACTTTTTTGGGAACCAACAGCAGCAGCAACCCAGTTTGATTATGCAATCAATTCAACCTATGGGCGCTAATTGGGATGCTGATATCATGTCGTCAATGGCAACCATAGGTGATGTTGATGGTGTTTTAACTAATCATCCCGCTTGATCCTGCACGTAAGTGGCATAAAGAGCATCAGATTTGGCAAGCTAAAGTTTAGTGCTAGAGTGTTTGTGTTATGGTGTGTATTTATGGATGTTTGCTTCTCAATTATAGGTGTATATCATTCTTGCTTTGGAAACTTAGGAGGCATAATGTCTGTTTAGAAGGTGCCTCCTCATGCATGAACTGGATATGTGGACTGCATATTTTATTTTGTTGTCCTTATATACAATGTAAGAAGATCTAATTAAAGAAATTATGACTACCTCTAACACAAACATGCACGCCAACATTGACGCATATTTACACTGGCTGTATTCTATTGACATATCAAATCAAGATATTTATACACCAATATATAGGTCCTAGTGATTGAATCCCCTAAACATTTCAAACAAGGTTCATCTCCCTCTTGAGTTGTGGGAGGGATATTTGCCTAAAATGTGCCCAAATTAGACCAAAATTTTGAAATAGAGGATGCTTCATAGGCTTAAAGCAAGGTTTTACACATGGGTACGTAATTTGATGCATAATGCTGGACAATGGATATAGTTTTGATTTAGATAGATATATCTCACACTGTAATATAGCCAACAGTAGTCACAAAAAGAGTTTAATAATCTTACTCGATTTATTTAGATAAGGCAATTAAATACACATGAACTAATTTCAGTCATCTGAATTAATCCTATCTTTTCTTTATCACATTACTACATAATAGTGTTCTATATATAAACTTGCTTATCTAAGTGTTCCTCCATGTCTTACAATGAGCAAACAAGAATTAGAAGTGTTTGTGTTGCTGATAGTTTAAAAGGAATTTTAAAGTTCAATCTAGTAGTTATAACCTACAGATTAAGAATGCTTAAATTAATCCCTAAAAAGAATAGGCGATTATATCATATTCATGACATAAAATGATCTCAACCGTTGCCTTGCTTGTGCTCATTAGTCAGTTGCAATAATATTTAATGGCAGATTATCGAAAGAGAAAATAATCTTATGAAATAATAACAGAAATATATACTAGCATTCTTACTGAAGTTTTGGTAGCAAACCCAAAATATGGTAGAAAAAGTCTACCTCTATTTAGTTAAGCACCATGAAGGTGTTATATCTTGGAAGAAGCTTTGATTTTCTGAAGCTGAGCTTTTAGTTTGATTATATATCTGCACATGTGAATCGCACTTTAGTACAACATCCTGATGAGAAGGTAATCACTAAATGAAATACACTTAATGTAAACTTTTCTAATTCACATTATTATTGATAGACATTTTCCCTTGCATGATCAATTGTCACTATAAAGTCGCATTAATTTAGGTAAACATGTAATTATGTAAAAAAATCTCTTCTCATTAGTTGACATTTAATACTATCCAATGTTTCTAATTCTAAGGATGTTGTCTACCAACTATTTTCCCAAGTAGTAAGATGACAAACTCAATCAAACCCGAAAGCTTGGAGTTATAGGTACGTAGGGTATTGCAATTCCTAGGTTTGAAGATGCATGGAGACACCTAGTTTTAGTAGATTTTCTTCACTTTTTATTTAAATTCTGTTTTCTTCATTTTCTTTTCTACATATACAACTAGGTACGTAGTGCCATTTCCAAAAAACTACGACCAAATAAATGTCCTTTTGTTTTTAGCAGTCATTCTCACTATCCGAAAGAGGAAGTTTGTCAAAACAGCTCAGTACATACCCTCTAATTTCTCATCACATCACGGGAAGAGAGAAACATATGGTGGTCATCTACTCCATATAGAAGTTGAAGTAGACAAGTAGCTGCAATTCTTTCCGAAGATTAAGAAGTTACTGATTCAAATTCTCGTCCGAGTAGGTTTTCGGAAAGAGAATGGTTACCCTATCAATGAACAAAAAAGCTATACATATATGCAAGAACTATTACTATCTGCATCTCCAAACTTATGTGCATAATTATTTTTTTTCTGAGCAATTGACGATCTTGTGCCAACTAAATTATGGAAAGGACAATCAAGCTATATATGCTTGATACCATCACTAATCGGTGAATGAAGTCCAAGCTAGCAATGCACACAATGGTTGATAATTTGGAGGAAGTTAAGTAGCCAAATGTGGATGCAATGTGCTACTATATATTAGGCGGAAGTGAGGGTCATATATAGAAGTGTGGTTACGAATTGATGAAATGCAATGTCCTATTTTGGTGTTTAGGCGTAAGTTCCAAGGACCATCTTAGCTAAGTAAGGGAGAATGCGACAATTTGAGGCAGACAAAAGTTTGTAATGAAGAGGCTTCGTATTTTCTAGTTGACTTCCTAGTTGTAAATTTTAGTTTCTTTTTATTTTCTTCTTTAATTAAAATTTTTGAATGTATAGAACAAAAATGTCATCACCCTCTTATTTTATTAATTTTTAGTTCAGCCCTTTTCTTTAATTTGTATTTCATTCTTCTATAAGTTAAAATTAATTAATTAAGTTTTTCTGTTACTTGGTTATTTTCTAGAACCTTAATCTACTCCAGTCCTTATAGGTGTTTGTGCAATTAATTCTGTGGTGAGGGACACCCTAAGAATATGAAAGTTATATTAAAATGCTTGTGAGACTTTACTAAGACTCCCGATACCCCATGTCTTTTGAGATATATTTTTATCTTTTAGTTTCTAAAATAATTACACATAGAAAACGCAAAGTGATATATTAGAGAATCTGTAGGTGTTTCTGTCTGAATTCCAACAAAATCATTGGAAACTTCAGGCAAGGTCTCGTGGTTTCATTTCCATACGTCTAACAGAAAAAGTTTGCAGCAAAACATATTAAAAGCACTTCATGGTTTAAGGTACGTAGTTGAGAGAGAGATCAGAAATGTGTAGTAGGTGACAAGATGATAATGAGAAGTGGGTAGGTAGATGATATGACCAAATGTATTTTTAAGTGGTTGGTAAGGATTCTATACTAAACTTATCATGCCAACTCTAAGTTCAAGTTGTTGTTGGTACTACCCTCCATTGCATAAACCTATTAAAAATTTCTTGATTGTAAAGTATATAAGAGTTCTCATGCAATGCAGTTTTAGTTAACTGGAACAAAGCTTTCATTTACTTAAAACCGAAAGCTTACCACGATTTTCTGAAAGGGCAGATGTAATAAATTAGGTAAAGATCACGCCATAAATCTTGACTCGTGGGTGAAACTCATGCAACGTTGGTCTACTCCTAACCACACCTCATCCCACACCAACATATATACCACACATGTTTGCATCCAAATATGGGAAAACCCATTCTAGAGCTAACTCACAACACCTCTTCACCAATAAGTACCATCACCCTCCTATCTACCTACCCATTTTACACTTCTCTTCTTACTATAATATATAATTACTGCAAGAGTTAGTACTGTACTTAGTGAAGTCAACTTCTGTGTCATCTGTTAACTTAAACAGTCATACATTCTATGGTCATAGCATTGAATTATGTCTTTTTTAACATAAAAAAGTTCAAAGAATTTATTAAGTTTTTAAATATCATCTATCACTGAACTACCGCAATCGGTTGTTAGCTGTTCGGAGTTGCTCCGATGTTGAAGTATATAGCAAGCATTGTACTCGCAAGTAAGTTGGAAGAC
This sequence comes from Erythroxylum kunthianum, assembly GCA_024582655.2. Taxonomy (NCBI): domain Eukaryota; kingdom Viridiplantae; phylum Streptophyta; class Magnoliopsida; order Malpighiales; family Erythroxylaceae; genus Erythroxylum; species Erythroxylum kunthianum. The sequence goes on from JANIMX020000047.1 coordinate 1,594,825, forward strand.
GGAACAATTCGGTAATATAGATTCTACCATGTGTTCATGCTGCTCAATGGTTGAAAATTGAACAGAGTAAACTTAATTGAAAGATTTAGCAGTCTAACTATAAACCATAGCCATGGACCTTGAAAGTTAAAACTTTATAAGAAATACATGAATCTCCATTTCCGAAAACACAGCAGAGAACAGATAGATAAGAACAGTAAACAAGTAGTACTAGGTGCTTATGCAAGTCCAGGCAAGACTGACCTGAGAGCACTGAAACAGTAGATAAAGACGTAGCAGGCAACAAGGTGATCGGCTTTGGAGTTTGGAGCCATAGTGGTGCAAATGTGTAAGACAGTAGGAGATCACGGGTTCCCTGAAAACTAGGAGGAAACATCTAAAAGAATCTTATTTAAGACTGTAAAGCTGGAAGACGGCACTTGAAGTTGGTCGGTGTTGGATTATTGTCAGACTTAGATGTTTATTAACCAAACTTTCTAGCTGAGGTTATGATTTCTTAAATTGACCTACCCTTCCTTTTCAGTGTGGCTATCTGTGTCGCATCTGGCCATTAAGGTTCATCACAAATCGAGTATAGAGATAGTAAACACTTACTAGCCAGCTCGTAGGTAACTAACTAATTGGTCGGTTATGTTTGTTCATTCTAGCTAGGATAGCGAAAACTGTTACACATAAGAAAGCCAACAAGAACATCAGACCATGCTTGGCGTCAGGTGTTGTTGAACTTGTAGGATTCCAGCCTCAAAGTTTACTTTTATGTCTTTTACTTCTCAACTGCCAAAGGGTTGACTATGTTAACGTACGGTCTGACTTCTCAACGTCAGAAAGACTTATGATTCTGGACCCGGATAATAAATTGAATGTTCGAAAACTTTTATCCATTCTTCTTGCTGCTTATTATAACAAAGTATTCAAAACAAATCATCCTTTAATCAACCAATATGTTATTTCCACTGGCAAGCTAAAATTTACCAAACTTACAAAGCCCAAGGCCGGAAAAAAAAACACGGATCCATCACCTTATTGTCTTGATACCCTACTTAAAATATACAATACAGACATCCTCAGCTTTCTGTCCGCATCCTACACTACTGTAGTTTCTTTTAAAATAACCTTCGCTATGTTCCTATATAACTGGTATTGTTACACCACCACCACTCTCTCTGTTCTCTCTGCTCAATCTCTCGTTTTCTTATTCTTGTTTGGATTTGGCTACTCCTGATTTTTATTGACCGGCTCCGTAATCCTTCACTCAAACACCATGATTACATATAAAATTTGGTGTCTACCGTATAAAAGATTTTCCAACTCACACGCTACTCTCCCTGTTGCGCAACAATTTCCTATTGCTTCCCACCTCTTTCTCTTATATTCAAAAATCTCGATACACTAAATCTCTGAGTTTTGAGCTCGTCAGTTCATTACTGTTGACTTTGAAGCTCCTTGGTTGTAAAGTTTGATCTTTTATCTCTGTTTACACGATTTCCCTCCCGTTTCTGGGAAAGTTTCATCTTTCCTGAGTTCGGTACCTGGGTTTTTGTCGTTGTGTTGGTGGGTTATGAAGTTGTTTGTTATGAATGAAGATGGTACTCAAATCCAAGATAAAATTCATCATTTTATTGGTGATGATAGTGTCAACGGGATCTTTACTGACTCCTGTATTTGACAAACATCTCCGCCGCCTATACGGTGAGGTTTCGTGCATTGACGCCTCCAGACTCCGATTCGCCTTTCCTCTCCAAAATAGTCCCCGAGGTCAGGTTTTGATCGTTTCTGTTTGTCGATTTGTTTGCGTTCTTCATGTGCATTTGCATTTATAGATTTTTTTGCCTTTTTTTTTCATGTTTTACATCAAAACAGGTTTTAGTATTTTTTGCAGCGAGTTAAAAAGAAACTGTGGGAGCCTATAAGGGCTTTAGAGTCGTTAAAGCCTTATGCCAATTCGAGGAATCACTATCCAGGTAACAGTTTTAGCTAAATAATTTTGGTCTCTGGTATGCTGTTGATTTTAGAGATTATATTTGGGTTTGCTTCAGTGAGATGGTAGCAGTTGTATCAATTTTAATCTCAATTGGTGCGGAGAAATAGTTGGCTTTTGGTGGCTGTGATTCGGAGTGGACTTGATTACTGACGATAATTGTCTGCCCCATTTCATTGGATGTGGGGGTTTCTTTGAACTATTATAACCTTGGATCAACCATTTCTAATCGTCATAACTTTGGACTTTGGAGCGGGGCCCTTTTTCTATTTTTGTTTTAATTTTTTGGGATGATTTATCTTAAAGTTAAACGTCTGTCAGTTTAAGGAACTCCAGTGATTGTGCAAAGAAATGGGGATTCAAGTAGTGTAAATATGTTCTCGTTAACACACTCTTCCAGGTAGTCTTATTGCTTTGAAATTGTCTTTTGCATCAAATTATCTCTAGAACCCTCCTACTATTTGTCTCTTGGTTGTCTGTTATATTGTATTGTTGGTTTTATACTTTAACTGAAAACTATATTTCCTTTTCTTAAATGTTTCAAAGCTCCAAATTTAAAGAATAATTCTTTGAAGTTGTAATTTTTTTGGGTTGCTGTAAATTTTTTATTTTGTTTGTTATGAACTTTAACTGAATATCATGATACTTCTTTTGCTTAATTCTTTAACAGCTCCAAACATGAAGAGTAATGGTTATATTTATGCAAAAAATTTTGGTGGCTTTGCCAATATAAGATCTTTAGTAAGTGTCATTTGTTGTATTAGAGTCAACTTATATAATTACTAGAGGGAGTTCGTAACATTTTGATAAATTTTTTAGATCTGTGATCTTGTCACCATATCCAGGCTTTTAAATGCTACTCTTGTGATTCCGGAGATTCAAGAGAGCGTACGATCAAAGGGCATTAGGTATCACTGTTAATTTCTTCTATTAGTTTCATTTTCTGCGACTTTCTATATCAGTCAATATCAATTTTCTTTTCTTTTCGTGCATTTTTTACTTTAAACTCTGCAGTCAGAAATTCAATAGTTTTTCCTATCTATATGATGAGGAGCACTTCATATCATCACTTAAAAATGATGTTATCATTGTCAAAAGCCTTCCTGAACACTTGAAGGAAGCTAGGAAAAGAAAAAAGTTCCCCACATTCAAGCCCAAGATTTCTGCTTCTCCAAGCTTTTATGTTAAAGAAGTTCTAACAGTGCTAAAGAAGTCCATTGTTATTGGACTAATTCTTGAAAAATGGAGGATGCCTTCAGGTAATTCAATATCTTATATCTCATTTTCAGTTTTTACTTAATAAAAATAAAAAGGAATAGAAAAAAAAAGTTCCTCTAGAAATCTTTAATGCACAAATAGAGTATACATGATTGATATAATAATAAAGGTTCTTTTGTTATTTTATTGATGGAACTACATCTTAAAGATTTCACATTTTTGAACTTGTACTATATTCTTCACTACAATTGTCACCCAAAATTTATGTATTGTTGTACTGTGACAATTATGGTTGTTTCTTATTGCAATCATGTACTATTGCTTTAATGCATTACACTCTTGTATGGTGTCATGACTTTATTTTACCGCTAGCGGATTGAAATGGATATTATAAATATTTGATTAAAGAGGCGAATTGAACTACTTAAGGGAGTTTGCTTATTCTGTCACTCATTTTACCGCTGGGGAATTGTTTGAATAGTTCTATGAATCTTCACAATACCCAGTAGAAATCCCACTGGTTCGTGGAGTCTGGGGTGGTCCAGTAGTACGCAGCCTTACCCCTAACTAGTAGAGAGGCTGTTTCCAAATGACTTCATATTTCCTATCATTTCATTATCAGTTAGGTCATGATCAAGCTATAAGGGCCAAAAGCCTGTTCAATACTTCTATTTAGCACCCCTTTGTTGCTGAGGAGAACAATCTGATATTGCCATATTTTGTAGATCAAATCTAGGACTTCATTCCCTTCAAGATGTTATTAAAAAATCCTTTGCACTATCAAATATGAAATTGATTGGCTGTGAGCATAACTATTGGAGAGAGATGCAGTTATTTGTTCTTATCACTGAGTGGGCTATTAAATGCTGTGAAATCCTCTATATGATCAACTCTGCTCTACATGACAAATAGCTCCTTTATGACTTCATGGAATGAGATGTGCACTAAACACCCCTCTTCTATCCATCAAGTCTCTCTCTTGAGGTTGTTGCCTTTTACTGTATTTGGTGTAAAAATCAGTAACTTTCAGGTTTTGCATGGTCAATTTTGGCTTGAAAGTTGTGTGAATGTCGTGATTTTTCTTAGTGGATTCTCATTTTTGTCTCAATCTATTCTTCCACCTAGCATGTCTGAATTTCAAAGGCTTAGGTGCCGGGTTGCATTTCATGCTCTACAGTTTCGCAAAGAAATTCAGATGCGTGGCCTTGAGATGGTTAAAAGGTATAAAATTTGCGAAATATATTCTTTGAAGATTGACTGCAAACTACAGAGTATAAGATAAAGTAGGATAATTAATTCTTTGTTGCACTTGCTGGTTTTTGTGGGACTTTAGATTGGAAATGGTATTTCTGTGAGCATCTATTGGCCGTGACTATGGATCAAGTTGGTAGATGACATCTCTTATGCCTCAAGTTGTAACTTCACTAGCACTGAAGTAGTTGATTGCATTTCTTAAATCAGTTGCTTTTTTATCCTTTTCTACAGGTTAAGATCGTTTGGGCGTTCTTTTCTTGTACTTCATCATGGTTTAATCAGAGACACATTAGCTTATCATGGTTGTGGAGAGTTTTTCCAGGCATGCTTGCTGAAGCACGCTCTAGCTTACAGTTTTCTGGAATTATGTTTAAGTTTGTCTTAGTTTGAGTTGCATCAAAATGTTTGAGTTTCCTTCGTTGTATAGTATATGTTAAAGTAATTGAATCATTCTTGGGTTCTATCTAATAACTTGAGCTTTTGGATCGAATTGTTTCTTGACATGGTATTAGACCCTTTATAACTAGGAAGTCTTAAGTTCAAATGACGCTACCCTTGATTGTGTACCCACTCCTTAGTGAAGGGGAGTCTTCAATATGTGACCCCGCTTGAGCCTCATTTAATAGCTTAAGCTTAAATGTTTTTTCTGACAGTATCTATGAGATTTTCCTCAGTAATTGATGAGGATCAGCATGTTCAGTAATTGGAACTTCTAAATAGATGTCTAATTGCTAGTTATGAAACGTCGAATGATGATTAAAGATGAAAAACCTTTTGTTCTGAAATTATTTTTTAACTTATTTATTATTTTTAGGATCTTCACACTGAACTCATACAATACCGAAGGGCAAAATGATCAATTAGGGGATCCTTGATGAGGAGTTGAATATAGAATCTCATTGTCGGAGAGAGAATGGATCATGTCCTCTTATGCCCGAAGAAGTAAGCTCATGGTTTAACTTTCAGTTACAAATTCATGTGGACTTAATTCTTTTACAGATTGGTATTTGATATTGGGTGTAGATCCAAGAACTTTAATAACGGGAATCATAATATATGCTTATCTTTCTGTGATGCTTCATCAACAAACAAAATGGAAGATGAAGTGGTTTTTTACACATGTATGATGTGTGTGGATGGAGATGGATGCAAAGAGTAGTAGGCTTTAAAGGCAGCTAAGAATGAACTCATTTTGGCATACTTGATCATGAGTCATGCTTCGACCGAGATCACTGCCAAGGTTTCATTTGATTTCAGATTGACTTGGAAAGTACTAATGAAATGCACCTGTGCTCCACAAATTCTTGGCAGGTTGGACTTCTCCTTAGAGCAATGGGATATTCTCCCAGAACCATTATCTATATGGCTGGTTCTGAAACCTTTGGTGGTCAACGTGCCCTCATCCCTCTTCATGCCATGTTTGAGAACTTGTTGGATCGTACATTATTTTATAAAGACTTCTCTGACTTGATTGGTCCCAAAAGTCCTATCCCTGAATATCCTTTTCAAGCACCTCCTGCCAAAAATGAGGAACAAATCAAAGAGGAGTGGAAAACGGCAGGTCCCCAGCCTAGGCCCCTTCCTACACCCCCACCCCATATGGACCCATCTATCAACATGAGAAAGAAGGTTGGTATGGTTGGATTATTGAGACTGACAAAGAACCCCATCCCTCACTTGTAGATCTGAGGACGCAAGCTCACAGGTTAATTTGGGATGCTCTTGATTATATCATTTCTGTGGAAGCAAATGCATTCTTTCCTGGTTTT
>JANIMX020000047.1:1746961-1757309 GCA_024582655.2 Erythroxylum kunthianum
AGAGACTTGGCGATCCGGTGCAATGGTGGACGCAGCGAGCTCTGGTTGGAACGTTCATAGGAGGGTTGAATGTAAATCCCAGCCCATAAGCGCAACCCTTAAACCACCTCAATGAAACTCTGCATATCTCTTTCTTTTCCTTATTTCACCAACGGGAACACATCTTCTCTCCTTCTTAACAGCTAGTAATTACATATCCATGTAAAACTTTTCATGCATGTGGATATTTCATGGTATGTTCTCTCGTTTTGGGTTGTTTTTGCAGAAAATTGTGAGGAATCTGTGAAGGCTAACAACTCTTAACATTCTTCAAACAAAGGTAAAAATTTCAGCAATTTCTCTAACCTTTTAGTGTGATTCTTAGCTATTATATACTAGATTATGCGTAGATTACATGTTGTGATTATTTGGAGCATAAATTAAAGCTTTGAGAAGAAATAAAAATAGAAAAAATGTGGCTGAAAATGTGAAAAGAAGTAAAGGTAGGATAAAATGTGGGTGAAGATGGATGGCAAAATTTTGAAAATTTAAGTTGTACTTAAGGGCAAATTTAGAATTGTAAAAGCTAAGGAGTAAAACTGAAATTTTTAATAGTTAAGGTTATTTTAGTGATTATGGTGGTTAGGTTAGTAGGGATATTTCTTTTATTTGTAATTATAATTAGAATGCGGATTAAGGTTATTGTTAAGTAAAATTAGAAATTAGCCTAATAGAATTTTTGTAATATCTAGGTCAGACGGTCCAATTAAGGAGTACATTGGACTTCCAAATTTGTGGTAACGATAATTCTAGATTGTATATACATATATATATATATATATATATATATTATTTTTGTGAATGAGATGTCAAATTAGTCGTGATTAAAGTAAGGAATTGCTATTATAAATTTTGGATAGTTTATGAATAATTATCAAAGTACATGTGTTTCACTTTTATATTTTGTTATGTTTTATTTGTGTACTTTTTGAAAATTTTGGCAAAGAATATGTTTGAAATAGAGATTGATTGAGATCATGTTGTCAATAAATGGTGTGAAATCTTGAATTGTATGGCTTGCCTAGGATAGGCTACATTTGATGGTCTACATTGAGATGTTGATTTGATGTGAGTGAGCAGTGGCTAGGTACCTGTCAGTGGAGTAGGTACCGGGGCATCCTGAGTCCCGGGGATGTCCTGTGCAGATGGCTAGGTACTGGAGTAGTACCGAGGTACAAAGTTTGATTGAAAAACATGTGAGGTACCCTGTGCCGATAATTATTTAGTTGACTACGTGTCCACTTGGTGAGGAAATATGAAGAATAGAGAAGAGCCGGCAGGCCATGAAATGTAAGCCTACTAGATTAAGCAAGGCCTGGGCAATGAAATAAAACCTTTTGAAAATCCTTGTTTTGTTTATAATTTCGGTTGTTTGTTAAATGTTGGATATGCTGAGTTATGTTATGTTTTATGTGTATATTGAGCTATTGATGGATACGGTCAGTTATCTTTACTGAGTAGGCAACTCACCCTTTGCCTATATATTTTTATAGGAGATAGAGAGATTGTTCATAACCATTTGAATGGTAAAGAGGAGACGATTTGGTGGGGCTAGTAGATAAATCAAGAAAATTTGATTTGATTGTCAATATTTCATTTTGAATATGACAAATCGGATAGTTGTATTGTATATAATACTTTTGTGATTGATGCTCAATCTTCTCTTTTGGAACAAATGAAGAATTTAGGAATTAATGTGATATTTTGAGGATAATTTTGCTAGTTTGGATGATTGTGGATTATGAGTTTTGGGCGTGCTACAACCTCCATCTCTTTGTAGTACTCTTTCAAATTTTTGAAACCTTGAGTTAATATTTGCATCATTTAACAAAGATCCTTACAGTAGGAACTTGGTATAAAGTATTTCCTTATCAATATCATCATCTCCTCTCATGTCCTAATCGAGAATTTGATGATCTCACTAATCCACACATAATTACTAAACTTAGTGGTTATCAATTTAACCTCTTTTTTTTTTCAAAAAGTTATAGTAGTAAAAAACTAGCTTAATATGCTTTTCCTACTTCAAGCAGGTATTTGGGTTTATCTTTCTTACAAAAGATGGTATTGTTATCTTAATGCTATTCATATTATTATCTATTTCAATTCTCGCTCATTTCAATTTTCACATATATAATAATACTATTAGTAGATAAACATTGTCATTGAAAAATAAAAATTCATTGATATTAAATTTTAAGTTTAGAAAATTCCCATTCATATTATATAAGATTATGATAATAGTATGACTTAAAAGTATCATTTGTGGACAAGCTAAAATAATATATAAAATAATTTATCTATTTGAAAATAACAAATATATGTATAATAAGTTTGCAGATTGACATTTTTTATATCTCTTTCGATTCAGAAGCATTAATTTAATTTCTTAGAAGCAATTATGGCATAAAAAGTGGAGATAAAAATGGATTGGGTTGGAGTCAGTGTCTTGACTTCCTCAAGGTGTTACTTGAACTCGTCTCAAAGCTTGATTGAGCTCAAATTGCAACTTAGATTTGTGTCCAAATTTGTTCTAACGCTCAAAACAACATCGTTTAAATAAAATTTCTCAAAATAATATCGCTTTTATAGTATGGTGCAAACCGTTTAGGTCATTAAATCAAACCTCGTGTTGTCACTCTAAATTCGAACCCAGTTTAAAATTTAGATTTATCGAGTCTGACCTATTAACTCTGAGTTAGACCGAATCAAGCCCTTTTGCCAACCTTAATGGAAAGAACATAAATCCCCACGTAATTTATCATTTCCGTCACCAAAGACAGCTACAATTTATTACTTCATCTTTATTCTAAGTAAGTCAAACTAATTTAATTAATGTCATAATCTACAACACACTTACAACCTACATGATTCGATCAGACAGAGATGGGAGCCTCCTGAAGAAGTTGAGAGCGGGTGATGGCATTCGATCTCGAAATATTGGATGCCGGAAATAATAGAACCCAAATGCCATCGCCACCATTTTTGATGGTACCAAGTAGAGTATCAGAGCCACCACAAAACATAATCCCACAAATATCCCTGTTGCACGTGGGTCCCTCCACGTTACCAATGCTTGCACTCTTTCCCCTTGCGTCGCCACGTCACCCAATACTTTCTGCACACGGGCCCCCAACGTACGCAACTTATCGTATCTCGCCCTAACAATGTCTGCTGATCTGCTGCTCGGCACTGTATCGAACTCCTCGTCTAGCTCCTCACGATCAACAGTGTCTGCCAACGAGATCTTGGGATCAAAATGTGGAAGCGGTTCCCTTAATCGGAATCTATAGTTCCATGCACCAATCACGAACATGTAGAATGCCACTGTGGGTACTATTAAGTCAGGGAACCACACAAACATCACCAGCAATGCATGCACGAGTACAGTAGATGTGGGGTTCTTCCACACTCGTGTATCTTCTATCCACCGCACGATGTCGATCAAGCCAGCAATCACGTTGATGATCCTAAACCAATTGGCACGTACTTTCCTCATGCTAAATGCGTGCGAGTCCAAGTCAAGCATGTAAAGCACAACTTCTTTCCGAAGAGGCGGCTCTGATCTGGACAAGTGCGTGGCTATTATCTTAACCGCCGTGTTCCTCATTACTTCCTGCTGGATGATCCCAAGTGGTTTTATGTGATGCATCAACGGCAAAAGGGGTTGCGTGTACACGTGTAAGAAATCAATCGTGGGAGTTGCTCTTAAGAGCCTCACGACCACTTCTATTTCACCCATCTTCTTGACCCCATTATTAGTCAACACAGTCAATGGGTAAGAATTTTTGTACACTCTACCAGTTTCCAATGTGGAGATGCGTATCCTTACTTTTCCAACCCGAGTATCTGGACGAGTGGCAGCTTTGTCGCCCTCCATCTCAATTACCTCTGAGCTGTCAAAGACTCCAATGGTTAACACCGTGGACGGATCGTAAACTTTCCATGTGTACTGCTCATTCCATCTAGGATCCAAGCGATCACACACAGTTCTTGTACGTACCCATTTAGGACCATACTTGGCCACACAGTAAGCATCCGTGCAACCTTTAGCTTGTACAATTTTCATGGGTAATAGGTTCTTGCACCGAATGATACCCAACTCCACAGTGCCAACCGGTGGTTTCCAGAGCTGCCTCGCCGTAGGTCGGTAGTCACTGCACACGTGTGCCGCCTCATCCATCACATGATATCCACCATCAAAACAAACTCTCAGCTGTACCCTCCCTCTGTACACAACTTTCTTATCACTATTTGGATCTTCCAAACTGAACCATCGAGACGCCACTTTCCGGTCATCCACCCGTCTCTCCACGGCGGTGAGCGGCACGCTAACAACCCCCACTATTGCCTGTCCCTTTGGTTGTCGGGTTTCCAAGGTGAAGACTAAATGATCGCTGAATGGCTCTGCTGCTACGAAGAGTAAGTCTTCATTCCATGAGGGAGTGCCATTACGCGTGACGACGGATTTCGTTTTTTGGACTTGGAAGCCCAACTGAGCTTTCACTTGAAAAAAGACTTCTTTTGACGACGTTAACGGTGAGATATCTTGGGCTTCCACTACTGTAGCTCTAATGTACCATAGCTTTGGAGAGAGGTAGACTTTGGCTCTGGAGTTGACATTGCCCGCTGTGTCTGTTGTCCAGGCATCGGGAAACGACTCATCAGCTTGTGTCCCGATCCACGTGGCAAGCATCAGGTCTCCTTTTTGGGCTCCACCTCCTTCCAGCCTGTACCATTGTGGAGCCAACGGGCTGTCTGGAGGATCCCGTAGTGGAATCTCCGTTACGTCGAAACAAATTCCACCTAGGAAATTCTCTCCGCCCACGTCAGCACCAAGTGAGTCCCAAATCGAGACTTCTAAGATGGAGGACGAATCAGGTGCGTCGAGACCAAACGCGAATGTCTGGTCCCACTCAAAATATGACGTTTTCCTGGCCGGCTTGGACTGCACGCGGCTGCCAGAAACGACAATTCTTGCAACCGGACTGCCCTTGGTGGGGAGGTACCGGGCTTTCACCACCCTGACGAACAAGTAATGCATCTTTTCAACTAGATCATATGAAGATCGTTCGATTGAAATACTCTCCTGTGATTCAAGACCGAAGCTCGTGGTTGGGGCCAATGGCACTGGCCTTGTGATGGGATGTGGACCGCTCTTTTCTGCTACTTTGACTTCGATCGTCGACATTATCTCCGGTGTAGTTGATTCCCACTTATCAGTTATTGGCTCCAAAACAATATCCTCATCAGCTTGCAAGGCGTCGTCAGGCGGGCTTACTTGGCTTTCATCACTTGCTTCTTTTGGAGCTTCAGATGGTGGTGTTGGCTGGGACTCTTGTGGTTTTTCAACTTGTACTGGTGCCGGTGAGGTATCTGACGGAGGTGGAGCAGCTTCAGCCGTTGGCTCTTCAGTTGGTGAATTTTCTGGTGCTTTTTCACTCTCTGCCTCAGTGGTCGGCATGGGTTGTTGAGGTTCAGATTCTGGTTTTGGAGCTTCGGCTGCAGGTTGCGGTGACTCAGCATTCGTCTCAGCTTTAGCTTCCACTTCTGACGCCGCAACTGATGGTTCTTGTGCTGGCGGAGGCGACGGAACTTCATCTTGATAGTAGATCTTTAAACCAATCTGACCTTGTATAAAACTCAAGAGATACTTCTTCTCAAGAGTGTAATATATCAAAGCCTCTTCTCCTTTCTTCACAAACTGGGTCGAACTCAAACGGATTCTACCCAGATGGTTATGTCTTCCCGTGGGTCCGTAGTTCTTATCATGGTAAACATCAAGCTCAAGTGTGTCATCGAACACTTTTGATGGCTTACCAACGTTGAACTCCAGAGTTTCGTTCCATGTTGGGTTTATATCGCGTATGGCAGTGTGTGTTCGCTTTCTTTGCCCATAGAAATCTATGACAACGTAAGGACTTGACGTTCCATGTCCATCTTTTGGCGAGAGGCTGTGAGCATCCACCACTTCAACTATTAGTTTCTTATTTCCTGACATTGTTTCTTTCTTTAGTTTCTCTTCCGTCTTATGCAAATATTACTTTGTTTCGCTGCTATTTGGAGGTACTGAACAAGAAAGGGTTTCTAACGGAAATTATGAGAACAGTGTTTTGAGGATACATACATAATCTATGTGAACGAGTAGAAGATACCTATATATCTGATGTTTGGAGGTGGAGAAAAAGGAGTATAGTGGGGTCTTAGTTGTTGATGAATGGGACAGAACATGGTGTGGTAAAGGAAAAAAAAAACATAAAGATGCTTAACTTGATGAGCAAGAACGTCTTTAAGACCATACAATGTCTTTCCTGAAACAATTTTAGTTAGTAAGCTTTTTTGCTTTGCTTGTTAAGAGATTTACTTTCCCTTTGTCCCTCTCTTTATTTATAATGACTGGAAGATTCCTTCATCTTAGCTTTTGCTTTTATAGCCTGCCCTTCTAATGGATTTGTATGGTGAATCAATGGTGCCAAGCAAATGGGCATGCAAGCTTTTCTCAAAGATGAAATCTTTTGTCACCGACCTATGAAGGACTTTTGTCATCTTCTACATCTTTTCTTATCATTGACCATATCTGTGACATAATGCCACATCTATTTTCTCATGCTTCAATGAAGAAGTGAAAGAAAACGGCAAATGGAGATCTGGTTGGAAAGTGTGTGGCACTATTTATCTCATCCACACTGCAAGTTCGGATTCACCTCACCTTAAGTAAGATCTCTTCCAAATAATCAACCGAGTAAAAGGTCGCCGATGTTCTTTAAAAAGGACGTACTTCTACTGACACACTTGTGATGCAAAGGGGCTCTATCCTATGGAAATGAGTGATCCTCTATAGTCAATTTTAACTAATGAAAATAAAACTTCATTAGTAAAATGTAAAATTCTTGTTAAGAGTAGTGTTAGCTAAAAATATGATATTTAACTAAGTATTAATAGGACAAGTAAATGTTACAGTATGTTAGGAATAATTGTAAAACAAGTTCTTGTGCTTTATTCTCATCCTAAGCATAATACTGCAACTTTGATTAAGACCAGCTTAATATTATGCCTACTATCAAAGAAAGAATTAAAAATCTTGAAGTGGGGTTAGGAAGATTTCAAGATAGCATAAAAAGTTTCATTAAATAAAAGACATCCTCAATAAATTAATAGAAGCCGTGTTTTCAAATATAGAAAGCACTAATAGCAACAATAATGGTTGAACACGCTGTAACAAAGAAGAATTGAGGAATAATACGAAAGTTGGACAACCTCTATTTTTATCATCAGGACATGACCCTATAGAATGGTTTAGTAAAGCTCTTCACGTACAACAGTTCCAACACACTGTTGAAAATAGCTAAGACAAGTTTACAAAGAAGAAGGAAAGGACTTCACAAGGGTAATCTTTTTAGGAAGAGGTTCGGTTAGGACCAACGTGAGAACTTTAATGAAGTTCTATCTAGAGCGAAGTAGGTAGGTTCTTTACGAGACTATCAAAAAGGCACTAGTGAAAATATTTACAGGGGCCTCAGATTGAAAATTATAAAGAGTGTTTGGTGTTAATTTAGATGTCGGGTGTATCAGGAAAATTTTGTCTTTAAAATTTATACCTGGCTTCTTATTGATATGAGCGAGGTTTGAAAAACTTTAAAAGTGGAATTTTAAGCTACAAAAAATACTGAAATCTGAAGTGAAGAAAAAAAATTATTTGCTGAAGAGAATCATAAACTACAAAAGATATATAATTCGATATAATAAAGATGAATTCTCAATATAAAGAAAGTTGAAAAATAACAAAATATTTTTAAAATACATTGATTGATTTCTGTTATATTATGATTTTGTTGGCCTGTTATTGTCCCCTATTTTCATCGTACTGATGAATTTACAGTCCTCTTATCCTTAAGTTGTTTTTTTCTATAACTATCTACTTTATTACATTTTAGCTAATTATTTGTCGCTATCTTCTTAACTTTCATGTCCTAGACCTCAGCCTCAAGTAGCTTCTTTCTAACTCACTTAATTAACTATCTTCCACCATTTTCTTAACTTCTATGTTTTGAATATCTGCAAATTCATTATATTTCTTCTCACATCTCTAATTTTTCATTGTCTATGAATTATTTAGCTAAACATTTATTGAACTTTCATTTCTAGGCTAACTTCATAACCTTTTTGGGCCATATGGCCTAATTTATTTTAGGCTATCAATAATTCCACCCCCTCCCATGTATATGGTATAAAAATGCCAATAGTTTTTTTATAAGTTGGGCTTTGAATTCCATCTCAATGGTTTTACGAATTCTATACTAAATTCTTGAGTTAGATTAAGTAATGTTATCTGCAAGGAGTTTCCTAAATTCTAAACAATCATTACATATAAGAAATGTCAGATCTAAAGATTGCATTAAGATCTTTCAAATTTGAAATTCCTAGTTCCCTATCTGTTATAGAAGATATAAAATCTCCTTAAATTTCAACCTCTTGCTATTACCTTAAGATTTTACAGTTTCTTTATTATAAAATATTCTCGTTACTTATTCAAATTTTCACTCAGCTCTCAAACAATCTTTATCCTCTTTTCTGACTTCAATATTCTCCTCTTGCCACTTCTAAGACCATGGCTTCTACTTGCCATGCTTCTTCCTCTTCTTCAACAGACTCTGTTGAGCTAAATGCCACATATGTATGTTTCTAATTCTGGTACTTTAGCAAAAATCCCTTCGATTTTTCTAACTTCACTTCTTTTTTCAAGTTAAGCTTGATATAGTTACTATTCCATAGAATCCTTTTCCACTCTTTATAAGGATTAAGTAAATAATTCTCAAACTCTAATTTTCTTTTTAAACAACTTTAACATTTGAATTCCTATTTTTTAGTAATGTAGATAGCTTTCCCGCTTCGACCATAAAAATGAATTGCACAAAAGGAATTCGATGTTTGGTATTTTGCTTTTAAAAAAGTGGAGATGTCAAAAAATGGAGTCCACTCCAACATGCAACAGTTGTTGCAAGCCTTTGAAGATATTTTCCAAGAGTTGAACTAATTTCCTTGGAAATTAAGGACTACATTACAATCAAAGAGATAATTGAGTCTATATAGGAGAGATTTTATAAGTATTCCTATTTTTAAAAGACTAAAATTGAAAAATAATTTTATAACATATTATTATTGGGAGATTAGATCAAGAACTAATCTTTTCTCATCCCTTGTTTTAGTGGGAAAAAAGAAAAATAACATGTGGTGTTTTTGTACTAACTAAAAAGCCCTTAATATCATATGATTATTAAAGACTAATTTCTATCTTTTATAATAGATGACATGGTTGACAAATATCATAGGGCACCTTTCTTGACTAAATTAGATTTGAGAGTTGGTTACCACCAATTGCAGTTACATCCATATGATATTTATAAAATTATATTTCATACTTTTAATGGTCACTATGAATATTTAGTCATGCCTTTTAGTCTATTTAATGCAACTTCTACTTTTCAAGCTACTATAAATTCGGGTTTCATCCTTATCTTAGAAAATTTGTGTTAATTTTCTTTGATTACATCTTGATCTGCAGCCATGATTGGACTATGTATTTTCAATATGTCCATAAAGCTTTTGAAATAATATGAAAACATAATTTTTTTGTTAAATTCAACAAATATGCATTTGGATAACAATAATTGGAATACTTAGGTCATATTATTATTCTTCAAGGAGTAAAGGTGGACCAAAGGAAAATTAAAGATATGTTAAATTGACTTACTCCTACTAATACTGCTAAGTTATATGGTTTTTTAGGTCTAATATGTTACTATAGGAAGTTTGTTCATAACTACGAAATTTTGGCTCGATCATTCACCAACT
This sequence comes from Erythroxylum kunthianum, assembly GCA_024582655.2. Classification (NCBI taxonomy): domain Eukaryota; kingdom Viridiplantae; phylum Streptophyta; class Magnoliopsida; order Malpighiales; family Erythroxylaceae; genus Erythroxylum; species Erythroxylum kunthianum. The sequence goes on from JANIMX020000047.1 coordinate 1,756,853, forward strand.
TGCTAAAAGGGATCATTTAGTTGGAATGATGGGGCTGAAGTTGACTTTAAAGTCCTCAAGCAAACCATGATTACCACTTTAACACTTGTTATCTATAACTTTAATATCCCTTTTATTATAAAAACTGATGCCTCTATAGATGGTATTCATGCTATTTTAACTCAATACGGTAAGCTAGTAGCTTTTATAAGCCAAGCTTTAGGGTTTTCCAAGAAATCATAGTCAACATATGTAATACCCCAAAATTGACCATAGTAGGAATTGCTATAAATGTTTCCATATGTGGGGAAAATTGGACTAAGTACAAATGTGAAATTGGTGTTAAATGGTATGTTAAGCATGTAGGTATACTTGTACAAATACAAGTATTGATAATTTGAGCTTTTTGGAAATTAATAAGTGGGTCTTGAGAATTTAAAGCCTTTAGTATAGGCCCATTAGAAGAGGCCCATTTACA
>JANIMX020000047.1:1819419-1830166 GCA_024582655.2 Erythroxylum kunthianum
TGAAATGTGTCTTAACTTTATTGTTCTACATAAAGTTTGTACGATTGGCGCCAAAAGGGATTGCCTTTAGGGCACCATTACTCTAACAGTTGGTGCATTCAAATGTATGTGGTCCTATTGAGGAGGAGTCACTAGGTAACAAATATTTTGTTACATTTATTGATGATGCTTCGAGGAAGACTTGGGTGTACATGTTGAATTCTAAGAATCAAGTGTTTGAAACTTCCAAGTTTCATGTAATGGTAGAAAAGGAAGCTGAGAGGAAGTTAAAGTGCTTGTGAACTAACAATAGAGGGGAGTATACTTCTAAGGTGTTTGAAGAATACCGTACATTGCATAGCTTCAAACATAAGAAAACCAAACCATAGACTCCACAGTATAATGGGGTTGTTGAGAGGATGAACATAAACATTGTGGAGAAGGTTTATTGCATGATGAGGATGTTTATGTTACCAAAGACATTATGGGGAGAAGCAGTCCAAACTATAGTCTTTCTAATTAATCGAACTCCCTCAATTCTATTAGATTTTGAGATTCTCGAGATAGCATGGACTAGCAAGGATCTCACATATCATCACTAGAGAGTTTTTAGCTACAAGGTATTTAGACACATACCCAAGGATCAGAGAAAGAAGCTTGACTCAAAGTTGATACCTTACATCTTTGATGGATATGATGGTGATCAGTTTGGCTTCATACTTTATGACTTAGAGAAGAAAATTGTGGTCAGGAGTCGGGATGTGGTGTTTTAGGAGTACAAGAGGGTTGCTAATCTTTTGAGAGAAGATAAGTTAACACGGTAGCTCATTCTACGATATTGATAATAATTCTTCCAATGTCGAGCAATCTACAATTGAAGAAGAAGTGTGTGACCAAGAAAATATTGGTGGTGATCAAATACAATCTGATATTGATAAGCTACGTGGACCACATCCAAACAATTCTTAAGATGAATCCATTGAAGATAATGAGTAGGGGAAGCAATTGGATCAAACAACTAATGAAACACAACTTCAAAGGTCAACAAGGAAGAAAAGAGGTTGCATTTTGTGAAGATGTTAAATATCATTAGTTGAGGTCCGTGATAGAAAGGCAACAATTAATGTGAAAAATATTCATACGAATTTAAATAGTACTGATATGCTAACTAAAGTGGTTCCCAAAAATAAACATGAGCTTTGCAGTAAGCTTACCAGGATGTATCTCAAGTACTTGAATAAGAATAATGTATCTTCCTCATATTTGGGTTGGAGGGAGAGATTGTCGAGTGTCTAACCCTATTTTGAAATCTTGGATGATGTGGCAGATAAGATCACAGTAGATAGACATTAGTTCTAAAAGATAAAGACCATGTAGAAGGATCATCTGAAGATAGTGGAGATCTTCGTGGATATAGATGTATCATTCCTAAATGGATGTAATCTCTATTAGTTGTGATGTAAATAAATCTTATCAAATAGAGTCCTATTTAGATAAGGATGTCATCTTATTGGATATTGTGATGAAATCTGATTAAGATAAGATGTGATCTAGCTAGTTGAGTTCAGTTAGGATTCTGAAGCTATCAAGTCATAAGTGCTATAAATAGCTGAGTCTTGCTTTAAAAGAACATGAGATAAAGATTGCAGCCACAAAGTCCAAAAATGAGAAAAACAGAGAGAGGGCAAAGAAAGTTAGATTCTCATCATTGTTTGATTGTTTTTTGGTACTGGTTTGAGGATTTGTTAATTGTGACATCAACTTTGGTTTCAATCTTGAAACTTTGTGAGTCAACCTGTTATTGTGAGGGGTAAGAGATCAATTTTTTTCTTTAAATCCTTATTAAGTTTAGTGAATTTATTCATCGGTTTGCCCTATAGTTTTTCCCTTATTAAGTTTTTCATCGTTTAGTTTCTTTTCATATTTTTCTGCTATTACAACAAAGAGAGTTCTTTCTTGTTGTTAATATTTGGTTGATCTTTTAGAGAGTCGTATATTTGTCTCCCGTTACTTTAGGTCTCTATATTCCTTATCGATGTCATTTTCATAGTAATGTTATTAACGACTGATCAGATTAACTAAGCATTATTGATCCTACCTTCAAGAGTAGCATGACTAAGACTTGTGATTTTAGAGTTTGGCTGTCAAATTTGCGTCGGACTCTAATAGCACATATTATATGATATGAATTAAAGTACTATACCAAGGTTAGCATCTAATAACAGGAAATTAACTACTCCAAGGATTAAGAGACTGAATGTACAATGAGGTCGTCTATAATCTATACGTTCAGGAAAACGTCTGTAATTAGCGAGAGGAAAGTAAGGAGTCTATACTGTCCCAACCTTTTCTGGAAAACGAGACACGTTCTACTTGACTTGTAGCATGGACATAAACCCAAAAACCACGCAAAAGTTATCGTCAAAGCAATCAACCAAGCGGTGGCCCAAGGACAATTTGCGCCATTAGGCATTTCATGTGGAACGAGACAAACACATGACATGTTCTATGCAGCATGTTTTTTTTTTTTTTTTTGAAAATTTTGAAATTTATAGATTTAGCCTTGTAGGTTAACAAGTATGTACAAAATGTCTGGCAATAAGTACTGCTATAAAAGAAGTCTCCAAAATAAGTGACTAGTGTACTTACCACATAGCAATTACATTTAAGGTTCCAGTATCTAATTACATAGTGCATTCTAATGTGAAGTCATAGCTGTTCATAAAACATACCTTGTAAGGTATATTTATCCTGAAATATGCGCTTATTGCGTTCATCTCATATGGTAGTGACCATGGAAAATAGCACTATCCAAAAACATTTTTTAGCAGTAGAACATCAAAAAGTGAGAGGCTATATGATCATAGTTCACAGTCACAAGCATAGTATTGATTAGGCATCTACCACGCAACTCCCTCCATATATCCCTGCTATGAGGACAGTTAAAAAACAAGTGTTTTATAAATTCTTCCTCTGTCTTACACAAACAGCACCAATTAGTAGAAGAATTAAAAAAATTCAGTAGTTTTGAGCTTTAAAGATCACCCACAAAATGAATGTCTTCTATTCTATGCAGCATGTTACTCCTACCAAAATAAGCAAAAACGTGAATGAGGTGTGCTTAAATGCTAGAAGCCAAAGCCAGGGGACGATACGTTTTGGTTCATGAAATTGGGCGTATGGCATGGATCCAAGCAAGAATCTTCACATGGAAATAGAGAACTGAAATGACAAACTTTCAAGACTTTTATGATTTTTCTTGGGGTATATAGACTACTTGCATGGACTAAGCCTTACATAAGTCGTCAGACAATCCTTTTCTACCACTCGAGCCGAATGATGGCTCATATCCTCTCAATCATAAACAGTCCATAATTTCAACAATACCACCATTATTCAACGTTGAATTCAATCCAAGTCATTGCCAATCCCAATCATATTAACATTAGATATGAATGAATTCTACAAATCAACAGTTCAAATCTGCTTCTTAGATGATAATATATATTAGTGCAAAAATTACCCACATATTGGCATGTTAAGGAGGCAGGAAACATAACATCATCAGAAAGCAAATTTTCATTCCCATTTGAAATCAATGTTGCAGTCCGCAAAATTACAAGGGAGCAGACACTTGCATAATAACCAAAATCGAAAGAATATTGAATAACAGAGATTGATGATATCAAACTGCGGGTGCATACAGAGAATACAAGGAGTACGATACAATATTATCTAAGCCTAGGACTCAAAACTCTACATCCCTTTCTACAAATTCTGTCGCTGGAAGAACTGTGGTTGGATCAGTAAGTTCATCATAAATGATGTGATGAATGCAACTTTAGAAGAAACCAAATTCTGACTTAAACAGCAATTGGAGGTTCCTGAATCAAACAAATGAAGTCAGAATTATTCAATTAGCAAATGCAGCATCAAAATCTTTTAGCCTAATTGACTTTGGACAAGTCTATGTTGGCACTATCAAAAGAAAATGTTCATATAAAAAAGATAATTACAAGATTAGATAGATATTTATAAATGCTATCAATAGCAACAGTAGTGATAGTAGGGGTTGCAGTGTTAGTGCAACTGTACTGCCACTAAAAGAGAGTAGGATGAGGGGTTCAAAATAACCATCAGCCTCATATGATTAAAAGCCTCAAGGTTCTTTTAGGATTTAATCATCCAAGATGGGTTTTCAATTTCCACATGCATCAAACATATAATCAGACCCAAAGAAGCTATCTATTGCTCATAAACAAACATATCATAGTATTAGTGCAACCACAAAAACATACCTTTGATGTCAGGTTTGAAACAGCCAAATTGAACTTTTCCTTTGTTTTCGTACCAGCAACCTGCCCAGCCCTTGCAACTTTACTAAAGGCACCATTGAGCCAAGCTGTTCCAGCAGTCACATATCTGTCAAGGAACAAACCAATCCATCACTTCATATACTTCCCTTTGGATTGGAAGTAATGTCAAATCCGCAACCAGCAACCAGCAACCATTAAAGAGAGTCATCAAAAATGTGACTGAAGATATTTTCAGTTTCAAGCAACTAGTGAAGGAAAAACTAGATAGACAAATTAGATAAATTGCTAAATACCACCTCACTTCATTGTATTTCTCAAGAAATATGCTTGTATCTAATTTTAGGACATAGATCTAGAAAGCAAACATTTAAAGATGCCTAAAACTGTCAGCAACAAGTAAATACACTCCCAAAACAAAATCCCACAAGATGAATCAAATAGGAAGCCTTGGTGAGTAGACCATAAAAATGTTTCTTAAAAGCAGTTTGGACTCGAAATAAATCCCAGCTCCAATTGTATACATCAACAGCAGTTGGCAGTTGATCACTTTTGATGTTAAGTGTTACTCCAAAAGGCTTTCCTATGCAAATCAACTAAGTAATCAGAAAGTAATTTAGACCTGAAAAGTACAAGACTTGTAATTTTGGTTCTTACAACTATTCCTAGTCCCAACTATACTAGGTAAAACATTGACATATCCAAGTGTCAGAGAACGATGGACTGTTGTACCAAGTCTTTAACATACTCAACCTACTAGTAAGCAAAAACAAAGTTTTCCAAAACCCGTATCCTTAAAAGATTCATCACTTGAATCAAACAGAAATGCAAAAGGATGAATGCACGTAAAAGCTCCTGAGATTAAAGGTCAAAGTATGATTACTGAAAAATGATTCAGCAACAAAAAAGCAAAAGATCAATCTCATAAAACAGATTCAACCTGCTAGATTTAACAGCTGATCCTGTGTCATTTATTTTCTTCTCTGCTGCAAATATTGCTGCCATAGTTTTATCAGAAACATGAAATCTTTGATCAACAGTCTTTACTTTCTCGTTCACAGCTGAAATTCCAATTGTTAATTTCTCTGACAGGCCAACTCGGCGGTCAAAGGACATTACTTTAGCAGATGCGCTAGAAGTTAAGCGATGTTTCTCATCAAATGCCTTGGCCTTATTCACTGCATCTTGGCGAACAGCTGAACCTTTTGCCAGCATAGTTGTAACCACCTCTTGTGCTCTATTCACATAAATTCTTCCACTCTGGGGTGGGCTAGTCTTAACCTGCAAAATCAAGATTACAGTAAAACTGTACGTCTGAGGATATAAATTTGAGAAGTGATGTAATGAATCCAGCATCACTAGAGACACTGACGGTGCCAAGATATATTGGTAGAGGCCTTTATTTTTACTTTCAGCAAATAATGGCATAGATTGTTTATACATTCACAAAAATAATAGCTATGAATATCTTCTCCCAAATCTCCTCTAATGACTGCACAAGTTGTTGGTTCATGCATATAGCAGCAGGAAATGGCAATATTTTCAGAATTTTGTCAAGATTGTTAGATTCCTTGAAAAACACTATGAACGTAGTACAAATACTTTTTGCATAATTGAGGTTAATGACTGCCATGGATTGTACAGTTCAAGAGAAAATTAAATGTAGAGAAAGATTGAATAGCAATGGTGTTTTTGGCAACCTCATCATTTGGTGAAAAAGTATCAGCATATGTGACAGATACTGCATTGTCCACTGTCCTAACCTCCTGCATAAATTACAAATGATAATATCAATATTAGACAAAGATTATTTGCAAAGAGGAAACTGCAGAAACATTTCATAACTTACTTGCGGCTCGCACTTCATTACATAATTTTCTGCAGGAAGTATACTAACTATCTGGTCTACTATTGTAGCTCCCTGCAAAATATCCATACACGTTTGACTTCTATAGTTTTGACATGCACAATTATTGATAATATCCAACACAAACAAATAACTGTAGTTTCAAAAATTCAACAATCCTTTGATGTGGCACTAATATCTTGACAAGAGACTGCTTCTAAATGTTGACCTCCAAGATTTACAATATATTCTTACTCCAGTGAGGGTTATTGCTAAGAGAATATATTTTATAGTATTGCCTTGTTTTTTAGATACTATTTTTCTTAGGCTTCCCAAACACAAACATGCTAATCCAAAATCACTGTCAAGATAAAGAAAAAAAAAGAAACAAGTGATGAGGCTAGTTTTGTTTTGTTTAAAGAAAAAAAGATTAGTCAATTAAACCTGTAGTTATTAAACATTTTACCCCTACAAAAAAAAAAAATCCAGGTATCTGAAATCCAGTTCATCTAGATTGCAAGAAAATGCAACGTAATAAAGTTTGATCATCCTTTATTTCAAACTTCAAACACATCCCAAGAGAAGTCTTACAAGATTTTCATTAAATAAGAAAAGAAATATCAAGAAAGAAAAATAGTCAAGCTGCTAATATATGACAGAGAGAAAAGAAAGTAGGAGGCTGAAGGAAGGTATACAGTTAAAGATAAACCCACCAATTGCTTAAACTCGGAGCTAAAACATAAAATATTGAGAATTTGCTTATAGTCCATTCAACAAATCAAAAGGCACACCCCAAACTTATTTTCAGGATTGCAAAAAGATTCAAGTAGACGACAAATAACATAAGAAAGAACCATAAAAAAATTTTTGAATTGCACACTCACTGATAACAACAAGGCAATCTCCAACGCTCTAGGATCTTTGAACGTAACAAATGCAATCTTAGATTGCCCATCCCTGCAACAACGCATAAAACGTCAATGAAAAATGTATCAGCATCATAACATAGCTAATATAAAATTGAAACTCCAATTTCATTTTCCCTTTATCCAAAAATTACATTTTAACTTCAGGTCCTCCCTCCCTTTTCTGCACTTAACTAGCGAAAACTGGAAAAAGAATATTCAACTTAACGTTTCCAGAAAGATACCAAAAAAAGGACCAATTATTACTAGTTTAAAAAAAATCAATCCTGGTAGCAACCAAATGCGGCTATCAAAACAAAATATGGAAATGCAACACAAGATCCAGTACTTACTGAATTTATTCGCACTTTCTTGGCAGCCAAACAAACAGCAAGCCCATTCACACAGCTAAAGTAACACGCATAAACATAAGCAAACAGAAAAAGAAAAAAAATCAAACGCACCGTAGGATCTCAATATGTTCGATTTCTCCAGAAAAAGAGAAAAATTCGTGAATCTCTCTTTCGCTGGCTAGATCTGATACATGTCTCACTTGAACCGTTCTCGTCTTCAAAAAAAAGTATATAAAAAGTAAATAAATCTTAAATTTTAAACATGAATTCACGAATATCTTTTTCCTAAAAGTATCAAACTGAACTAACCTCAGTCACCTGCATTTTAGAGTTCTTTTGGGAGAAAATGGAGGCAGAAAGATTTCTTTAAAAAAAAAATGGAGGCAGAAAGAGAGAAGTTTTTATAAGGGATAGAGTAAGGGGTATTAAAGGAAAAAGGAATTGGGAGGCGGACGGGAGGTGTACTTAAAGGAGAAGAATGTGAGGCGGCATGAAGTGGCATTGGGTTTGTTCACGATTGTCTATTTTACCCTTTCTTAGGTATATGAATTACGAAATGTTACCCTTTCTTCCACTAGTGTCCTCCTTTTCCCGTTGGCTGTTGTTTGTAAATTGGATAAACGGGATTGGTTGTAAATTTATATTAATTTGAATTATGTTTGTACGATAAGGGAATTCGGTAGCTATAACTAAATTAATGTGACGAAGGAATCTACATACACACAATGAAGAAGCTAAGTTACATGCGTTTTGTGGGTAGAAAGAAGTCATCACGATTCACGGGAAGAAAAGATACGACGCCAAAAAGACATTAAACAATTATTCACTACTTTCCTTAACACAAGCAACAGATGCGACAGCTTCACTCGACTGTATTCTTTGTTTGATGAGAAGACGTAGATAGGAAGGGTAAAACGGTAAAAGTGACAACCAAAGATAAGACAATATGATTGAATGTTATTCTTACCTTGGTCAAATATGCAACAAGGCGTGACATTATAGAACTGTCACTTAGAATAGGATCTTTGTTGGGCTGTTGTTTTCCTTTCTCTTTTTTTCACAAATGTCTTTTGATACGGTATCCACGTGAGTCCAGCTGTCTAAATTTCTTCAATATGTAGACGACATGTAATGAGCCAACAACCAATGGAATTGCATTTTCAGTGCTAAATACGACAATGGACTCTGTTTCTCTTTGAAAGTAATAACGTTGTTTCTATGATGATTGATCTCGCTGTTTTCTGAGTGGCGGTTACTGTATCTATATTTATAGATATATTTCCCAACATTAAGCTGTTTATCAATCCTTTGCTCTCAAAATATTCGTTGACTGCAATTTGTTTTGGTTTCTCACGTAAAAAGAGTATTCTACATATAGTAAAAGAGTGAGTGTTATTCATGATAAGGATAAAGGCTTTCAATTTTTCAATTTTTTAATACCAATAGGAAAAGAAGTTCGACTTTATATAATTTTAAGCTAAATTGTTTAAGAACATATAATATTCTAAAGTTTATATTTTATCGTTTTAGCTACTAAAACTATGTAAATAAGTTTATATTTTATATAAATTGGACCGGAAGATAAATCGGTGAGATAAGAGATTTAAGGTCTAAAAAGTTCAACGAAATTAGACTGTCATAAAACCAGCTAAAGATTAAATAAATTTAAAGAAATTATTCTTACCTACCGAAGCATTTGAAGTTAAATTGAAAAAAGAGATTGTTAAATGAAAATTAATTTATTTATTTTGGTTTATAAGAACTTATTAATTACAAAACTTGACAAATTAATTAATAAATTAATCGATTTTTAATAACAATAGTTATTAAAATAAATCGAACTAAAAAGTTAAAAATCAAACCAAAAAATTTGATAGTTCAACCGGTCGAACCAGTTGAGTTTTTTAATCAATGATATATATAACTGGAGTGGAGATAGCTTTTTAAAAATTTGACAAATGATAATCCCCAATGATATAAAAATCAAATCAGACCGGCCAGTTTGACCAGATTAAACACGAATCAGACTTGTTTCTGGTTTGATTTTTACTTTTAACAGTTAAGAGTGAAAATCGGCCAGTTAAATAACCTGAATCGTGAATCAAAGTAGTTTTTAACCGGGATAAAAATTTACTAGATATCAATGATTCTGGATATTGTCTTTTTATGGGCTTTTCTCCTTTTTGTTGTTTTTTTCTATAATTTGAATATGGTACAAGGAGTAATTGCAAGGAGCCCTTGTTAGAGGAGCTCAGATGTCAATGCTTCACTACTCGTTCCCTATTTCATGACTATTTATATTTTTTAGCTTATATTTTAGTTACTATTGATTGTTTGTCCACATATTAGAGTCGAAGAGTTTTAGATTGAATAGGTGGCCAACATAACCGATAACCTAATGGGTCACACGCGTAAGAGTGACTCGGAGAATATGTAAAATAGTTTTGGATAGAGATCCATTACCTAGAGAGCAATTGAATCAAATAGATCACGATGAGATCGTGATATGTTCTGATGAGATCGTGATATCAATATTGCTGGAAAAGGTCTCCGGTGTTTTCCACACCCGGTGCACGGTTGGACCCACACTGGGTCAACTCAGTATATATGTGTGTGTGTGTATATATATATATATATATGTGTGTGTGTGTGTGTGTAAACATGGATGAAGATAAGAGGCTTAACTAAAGCTTAAGCATTTATTGTCTTTAATGAACAAAAAGACAAAAGAAGAAACAAGACATCGTTGATGTGGTTTTTGAAACAATTAACCAAGCTTTTTCCTTTTTCACCAAGACACTCTCTCGGCAGCATTGAAGAAGAACAAAAAGAGTTTTTTTTTATTGCAACCTGATGGGTTTCAAGTGCAAGGTAGAGAACACTTAGTATGTAAATTAAAGAGATCCATATATGGATTAAAACAAGTCTCGAGGCAGTGGTATCAAAATTTTCGCAAAGTTGTTACTTCGATCGGTTTCAAAGAGAATGTTACTGATCAATGTGTTTACATGAAGGCAAGTGGGAGCATATTTGTCATACTAGTTCTATATGTTGATGACATACTTTTTTTCTAGCAATAATTTGAACCTGTTATGTGAGACAAATCAAATGTTGTCGAGCCATTTTGACATGAAAGATCTTAGTAATGCCTCTTTTGTTTTGGGCATACAGATCTTTCGTGATAAATCTCGGGGTATTGTTGGATTGTCTCAGAAAACATATATTGAGAAGGTACTAAGCAGGTTCAATATGATTTCTTGCTCCCCATGTGCAACACCTGTGTTGAAGGGTGATGTACTCACCAAATCCCAGTGTCCTCAAAATGATATTGAGAAATCTCAAATGGAGAAA
>JANIMX020000047.1:1830266-1845377 GCA_024582655.2 Erythroxylum kunthianum
GTATTCAACAATATTCAAATAAATACAATTAAAACATTTCAAGACCTAACAAAAATCTAAGGGATTAAAATAACAACCGACCCGATCCACGACGAATGGATCGGGAAATCTTCACTCTAAATCTTGACATCTGAGTCTCTCCTGAAGCTCTAAGCCATCCACCGACACTTCCGACGGAAGCTCGGTGACACTCGTCAGGAATCACTTCTGCTCGTCGGAAAGCTTTCAACCGTGTTTATCTCTCTACCTCTAATGAATCTCCTTGAAATGAAGGTTGTCTCCTTCTATTTATAGAGGTGGATATGCCCAACGAACACGCCCATATGGGAATGTCAGCTGGGTGTGTCACTTACTCCTGGACATGGCCTCCGAACATGCCCATCTAGGCGTGTCACTTATAAATGACACGTACTTCAAACATTTCCAGATCGAGTAGTGTAGCTCCCCATTTTTCCGTCTATGCGACACGACCATGTTGACACGAAGTCCGTGTCAGTCTAGTTACATGCCTGTGTTAGCTGGTGGAAAACTATTCTTCGGTTTCTTCTTGGCTTTCTCCTCGGTTTTAGCTCAATTGGTCTTGACTTCTAGAACTGCTAACAAAAGAACCTAAAAAACACATAAACAAACACCTTAAACGCAACATGATATAAAAATATAACGAAAAAATGAAAAAATATGATAAATTACGTACTTATCAGATAACAAAAGTAATTATGTCTCACAATCGACTATTTCCTTTGAAACTACAATATGGATTTCGTTGAAGCTTTAATTATGTGATTTGTGATGAAAATTGGTTATGGCATATGTGATTTAGGCATTTTCATTTCTCAGCGTTAAATTATTTAGTAGGAAAGAAGTTTGTTTATGATTTGCCTATTGTTGATATTCCTTGCCTTGTTTGTGAGATTTGTTTGATTTGAAATAAGCATAGAGAACTTTTTCCCGTAGGCAAGTTTTGGAGAGCTATGAAGCAGTTGAAGTTTATTCATTTAGATTTATGCTTATTAGAATAGGCATCATATGGAGGTAGTAATTATATTGTTACATTTATTGATGATTTGAGTTGGAAAACCTAGATTTATTTTTTTAGGAAAAAATTAGATACAGGTGATGCTTTCAAAAAAATTAAATCTTTTGTGAAAAAGCAAAGTGGTTTTGAAATCAAAATTTTAAGAACTGATAGAGGCACAAAATATATTGTTTGTGATGAATTTTTGAAGAAGCATAGAATTCAGCATCAAATGACAACTAGATACTCCACAGCAAAACGAAGTGAGTGAGAGAAAAATAGAATGATCATGGACATGGTAAGATGCATGTTGAAGTCAAAGAATTTGCTTAAGCATTTTTTTGGCAGAAGTTGTTTCTTGTGTTGTTTATGTGTTGAACAGGTGTCCAACTAAAAGTGTTTGATATAAGACACCTGAGGAAGTTTGGATTAGGAGAAGACCGTCTATTAGACATCTCAATGTCTTTGGTTGCTTAGCCTATGCGCATGTACAGGATCAGATAAGGAAGAAGCTTGATGATAAAGGTGAGAAGTGTATTTTCATTGGCTATATTGACACATCAAAGGCTTACAAGTTATGCAATCCACAAACTAAGAAAGTTGTTATAAGTCGTGATGTCATTTTTTTATGAATATGGTGTTTGAGATTGGTATACCAAACAAGAGAAGTCAATTGTAGTTTCGGTTAATCCTAGTAACTTGTTGGATGAGCAGCCTACTAAAAAATGATGTTCAGTCTCCTTCACAACATGAGTCTGAATCATCAACTCAAAGATCGCAACGTAAGCGTCAATTACCAACTTATTTGCAAGACTATGTTTTGAGTAATGATAATGACATATCTGATGAAGAAATTGTTCAGTTTGCTCTTTTTGCATATTGTGATCCTATTTCATTTGAAGATGCTACTATAGAAACTCATTGGATGAAGGCGATGGATGAGGAAATTCTTCCATTGAAAAGAATGGTACTTGGGAGTTGACTAAATTACCTTTATGAAAGAAGCCAGTTGGAGTGAAATGGGTTTATAAGACGAAATATAAGTTTAACGGTGAAATTGATCGTTTTAAGGCACGACTGGTAGAAAAGGGTTACGAGCAGAAACCAGGTATTGATTATTTTGAGGTTTTTGCTCCTGTAAGTAGACTTGATACAATGTGTATGGTTATATCTCTTGCTACTCAAAATAATTGGAAAATGCATCAGATGGATGTTAAGTTTGCTTTTCTGAATGGTTTTTTGGAAGAATACATGTATGTTGAGCAACCTGTAGGATATGTAAAGAAAGGAGAAGATAATAAGGATTATAGGTTGAAGAAACCTCAATATGGCTTGAAATAAGCCCCAATAGCATGGCACAGTTGCATTGATTCTTATTTTGTTGAAAATAGTTTTGTGAGATGTCTTTATGAGTAGGCTTTATATGTTAAACTCACTGAATCTGGTGATATTCTTATATGTCTTTTATGTGGATGATCTGATTTTTACTGGAAATAATTAGAGGCTAATTAAAAAATTTAGGGAGGCCCTAATTACCAAGTTTGAAATGACTGATATGAGTTTAATGAACTATTTTCTTTGACTTGAGGTTGCTTAGATGGAGGATGGCATTTTTATTTCACAAAAGAAATATGCTAATAATATCTTGAAAAGGTTTAGAATGGAGTGCTCCAAGCCAGTTTTCACTCTCGTGGCTGATAAGATGGAGTTATCCAGAGATGAAACTAGTAAAAATGTGAATGTCACAGCTTATAAGAGTTTGATTGGGAATTTGAGATATTTGGTTACTACAAGGCCAGATATTTCTTTTTGAGTTGACTTACTTAGCAGGTTTATGAAGGAACCAAAAGAATCACACTAGGCTGTAGTAAAGCGAATTCTGAGATATGTCAAAGGTACAACTAATGATGAAATCTTTTATTTTACTAATAAAGTTGTGGAATTTGTTGGATATACAAATAGTGATTGGACCGGAGATGTTAAGACTAGAAAAAGTACATCAGGATATGCTTTTCATTTTGGTTCAATCATTTTTTCTTAGTTTTCAAAGAAGCAACATGTATAACACTTTCAACAACAGAAGCAGAGTATATTGCAGCGGCAAATTGTGTTACTTAGGCAATTTGGTTGAGGAAAATCTTGAAGTTTCAACAATACAAACAAGATGCACCTACAACTATTTTCTGTGATAAAAAGTTAACAATTGCATTATCTAAGAATATAGTGATTCATGTCGCAACAGACACATAGATATCAAGTATCACAAGATTCGAGAGTTGGTTGTAGAGAAACAAATCAACATTAAATATTGTTCAAGTGATTGTCAGGTTGCAAATATTTTCACAAAGCTGTTAAAGACAGAGACATTTCTCAAATTAAAGAAAGTAATGGGAATGATTAATCTTTCCAACTTGATTTAAGGGAGACCATGTTATATTAAAATTATTATTAAACGAAGTCAGTAGCTTGAATCAATCACTTTCATAGAAATACGATAAGCTTATTAGCTTGAACTAATTACTTTCGTAGAAATAGGAGAAATAATTAGTTTTTTTATTTATCAGTAACTTATTTTGTGGTAAAGTTGTTATTTGTTATTCCTATAAATAGAGGATACATTAAAGTTTGTAACTACGAATTTTGAGGGCAATAAATAGTTTTCCTCGTTCATCATTATTGTTTTTCTCTTCCTTCAATCTCTTCTACATACTACCTTTGGCCTTTGCTTCCACGAAAGGAACCCCCACGTCGTTGCAGTCTATATAGGAGTTCCTGACCAAATGTTCGACCAGAGGGGAAAATATGGTTAATGTCTCTGACAGTGATGTCCTAAGCTTTTCGACTTTCTCAGCGTTGTTGGTGGGCGATGTTCTTAGGTAGAAAAATAAAAGCGGTTGGAAACATAGCTACATCATTTGACCCAAAGGAGAGAATAAGCGACGACGAAGCTGGGTAGGTGTTGGAGAAGATGGCTTGACAATGCAACAAGAGGAATGAACTCAAGTTCTTGTTGAGTGTGTTGTTGTGCGTTGATCACTTAACTTTTAGAGCCTCTAATTATATAAAAGAATTAGGTCAAGCACATTACTATACCAAAATTAAATTTAGTATTGATATGATACGACTCTGGTAACATTGGTGTGAACTTCTTTATCTTTAAATTTTGAATTCCACGAGGATCTGCATTTGTCGGAACAAACTTCCATGACTACTGGCTAATCACAAATAGCCATCTCAGATAATTATGATTTAACTTTTCTTTGTTGCTGGTCGGCTTCACCAATTTTTGCTAAGTTGGTCACTGCTAATTACTAATCACGCAATGAACGTGTAAATATGGAAGCTTCCATCATTACGGGATGTTTTTTTTTCTTCCTAACTTTTAAAAATGCAATATAAAGTATACAAACAAGAGTAAAGTTTAAATTATCAAAATTTAATGCAGGGTATAAAAGTAAAAGAAAAAATTAAACTTCTTCAATAATGTACAACAAACTTGATCAGAAGTAACACATTAATTAAAGTGTTACCCACAAAGAGAAGTATATGCACGTAAATAATTATTGATAATGCATCCAATTTGCGAGATGTTATGATTAGTATAGAAATGGTATTTAGGAAGTGAGGATGAATTTCTTCAAACAACTATTTAGCTAAGTACTTTATTTATTCAAACACCCATGAAGGCAATAAATTTCATTTACTACAAAAACAAGTTCAAGTAATTAGTTCATATTAATTTATTCTTGGTTGTAGTGATATCAGTACACGAAATATAATAATCTGTACGTAGACTCCTGCCGTCCCGTATTCGGCTGAAATGGTCAGCCGTCCCCGTATTCGGCTGAAATTGTCAGCCGTCCTTGGCCGTTAAATTCACAGATTATAATATTAACACTCAGATTCTTAACCCCAAAAACTCTATAAATATGTGTTAGAAGACAATGATTGTAGTAAGCAGTAGTAGTGCCCGTGTTCTAAATAGCCTTCAACATACAATCACAATAGCTGATTTCTTCCGATCATTCACAGACTCATGGCTTCTCCAAGTGTATACGTTGTGGTACTTGCACTTGTTGCTGCCATTGTTGGGGTAACGACTGAAGCTAAAGACTTTGTAGTTGGGGATGGAACCGGTTGGACCATCAACTTTGATTACAAAACTTGGGCTCTGGGCAAAGACTTCCGGGTTGGAGACCAACTCAGTAAGTAAATAACTTCCTTTTTAATGCATTAACAATATAAGTACGTTTTAATTCTTTCCACTGCATGTAAATAACTTCCTTTTTAATGAATTAACAATATAAGCACGTTTTAATTCTTCCCACTACATGTAAATGGTGGGTGGCAGTATTCACGTATCCAGTTGGCAAGCACAATGTGATTCCAGTGAACGGAACAGAATTCCAGAATTGCATAAAACCAGCAGCAACACAGCCCTTAAAGACAGGGAATGACACAATAATACTGAAAACAGGAGGAAACAAATGGTACATTTGCGGTGTAGCACAGCACTGTGCGCAAGGTGGCCAAAAGCTGGCTATCACCGTTAAAACAACTACATCAGAACCACCAAGCGTAGCACCTTCAGCTTCTTATCATCATAATGCGCCATGGGCAGCCCCTAAGAAAAGACCTTTTATCGAACGCTACTTTCCTCGCTGGTGATCATACTGATACTATCAACTCGTTCATTCCCGTACACCGCCAACTTCATTTTGATGATGACGTTGACAATGGGATGCACCAAATGTCTGCTTTAGTTTGCCCACAATAGAGTTGTTTAAGTTAGCTAGAAATTGGCTTAAGAGCTTCTTGGCCACGCTTATTTTAGTTATTAAGTATCCATTTGTAATATTATTTTCGTTGTTGCGGTATTGGTGCCCTCAACAGATTAAAGAAAGATTATATCTTTGGTTTAAATTACAAAAATAGCTATTTAGTAAAGTTTATACTAACTCAAACATATCCGAGATGAATAGAAATATTTTACAATTGCATCCACGAGTTTTCATAATTTTGAAAGAAAAGAGTAGTTCATTAATGTTTTCTATTTTTTAAAAAAAAATCATGAGTATAACTCGATAAAATAATATGTATATTTAATTTAAAATTTTAATTCTCACAGCCAGAAATATATTATAATTACAAAAAATAGAAAATTCTTGTTTTACTAAAGAAACATCTTAATGTACAAGGTTACTAATCCTTATAAAGTCTTTCTTTCTTCGAGAATAAACTCTTTCCTATATTGTCTTTCCTTATCTTCAATTGTATTTTTTTATGGCTGAATAAACTATCTTAAATAAATGTTTGCGTGGCTAATGAAGATATCAATCCTACTAAAGCAACTCATCATTGCATGAATCCTGACTACTTAAAGTTAGCACAGGAAAATTGTGCTATTACCACTCGGGCTACCATTGGTTCGAGAACACACGGGAGATAGCATTACTAAAGTACACTCGGGCTACCCTTGGTCAGAGGGCACATGGAGGATAACATTACCAAGATACGTGGTGTTGTTATACCACATGAATTGAGAAAGGTTCTTCTCGTTGTGATTCCTAGGCTTGTGGAATATTTCATTGATAAGCCACAACGGAGCTGCATCATGAGATTCCAGCCTATATACTAGTTAAGTGGTTTGTTGAACAAATTCCATAAGAAATCACAAATACATAAATATTGACTGATAGTTTAGATCTAAGGTATGCTAGCCGAGACATAAGCCCTTTCTCTTTGTGGGCATCAACTCTCAAAGCCTATCTCTTAGAAATATCACTATCCAATCTTTCCCCGTATAAATAAAACCTCAAATAGGATATATATTCCAAGACTTTATAATACATAGGATCCTCATAAAGAGACAAATGTAGAGCATACTAGTTTTTCTGTATGATTGTGGCTACATTATTCAAGAATCAAGCTTTCAGAGGAGATAAAAGTTTAAAGAGAAACCATAAGATAGAACACGCACAATTTTATTGATTTTTCTACATGGTTACAATAAAAGAGGAGCCTTACTTTTATAGGCCAAGCAAAGGAATAAGGAAAAAAACTTTTTAGGAAAAATATTCCTATGGTACAATAAACAAACTAAAAGACAAAAGTTCATGATAAAAGAAAAATTATTGGAGTACATAATGATGTCATCAATATAGATCAAAGTTCTAAAGAGAATGGGCTCATAAACTTTTGTCATGCCCTGTTGAAATAATAAGGGGGCAATCTTGAGTCCAAATGGCTCATAAATTTGAATTCTTCTAGAGAGGATTAGAATGTGAACACTGTGAATGGTTCTCAGGACATTACTCTAGAAATTGATCTCTCAGTGCTTCATATAGAGGAGACACTTGAGTGAGTTCAAATACATTTCGTATGTCAATGTAGCTACTAAAGTTGGCTTGATATTTTATTATTGTGGGTAAGATTTATGAAGGAGTGGCTTTGTAATAAACATGTATACCAATTAATATATTTGGGCTAGGTAGATGGCTGGCAAGAATTTTGGTCCACACAGTGCAATCGGGAAAAAACCTTATCCCAAATTTCTCTTGCTGATAAGCCTAATTTTGAAAGAGTTTCCATCAATAGCTGGGAAATATTCCTCATGTTACATTCATGCTTCATTATGTAAAGATGTTAAGTTTCATAATGCTTCGGCATGATCCAATATCCATATATTCAATAGCCTTGATTGTCTTATCATATTTGTCCTGTTAAAGTAACCAGATATGGACATAAGGAAGAAGAACGTTAATTAGTTTTGAAGCGACCTTTAAGCATGATTGTTGTAGCATGTATAAGTAATCATCCTCAGAGTCGTCACCTTCGTAGGTTGAAGGTTTAGAGGTTTCTTCATCAGAAAAAGTGATTGGAATAGCAAACTTCGTGTCATCATCTTCACTCGATTGTTCTTCAATGAAGTCTTCAATGTTATCACCATTATGAATAGGCATGATTGCTTTAATGGATTTTAACAACTTTATATCCTTTTTGGACTTTTAAGGACATTGTCGAGCATAATGTCCTGGTTTACCATAGATAAAACATCGATTCGATTTTGTGATTGAGGATTTCTTCATTCAAGGAATCAAACAAAGCAGAGTCGTTTCTTCCTTTTGTATAGCTTACAATATCTTTCATTGTGAAGCTTTCTGTAGAAGATCTTCTTGTGATGATGTTTCTTTTTCATATGACAGTCACAATCCTTATTCTCCTTACATTTGATTTTTAAATAAGGCTATTTGCAAGCCTTTTAATTGAGGACTGTCTTTAATCATTTTCTTGAAGAATGTCTATTGTTCTCAGAGTTTGTCCAAAGAAGCTAAGGCAAGCCGATATATTTCTCCAAGAGATATTTCTCTCATATCTCTTCATAGAGCGGCAATGGTCCTTTAGAGTTCAAGTTGTAGTCCATCCAGAAGAGATGAGATAAATGTATAACAGAGGCTAACATCATTGAAACCATTGAGAAAATAGTGGCGTTCCATCATTCTTTGAAAAGGCTTTTGAAGATCTCTTCTGTCTAGTGAACAACATTTCATTTCAAAATACTTATGTCTTATTTACTTGTCAATGAGTTGAAAGTCACCAATGAACTCTTTATGAATAACTTCAAGAAGAATTCATGCAGATTCAACTTGGATATAATGGAGTCTTCAATAGTCTTCAATACTTTTCCACCATTCTTGTAAAGTAGCAGTGAAACGAGAAGTAAACCCTGACAAAACATCTCGTAAAGGATTATTTAGCCTACTAATTTGCAAATCGATCCATGCTCCAAATTTATGGAGACATTCTCTCCATTTATTGAGTGGAATGTCTTTGAATGTGAACCAAGGTCTTGAAGTAGGCTTGGTTGGTGGTACTTAAATCAATGGTGGTGAGGATCTAAATGGTTCAGTTCTTGTGGATTCAATGTCATTGATTTTAGGGTCAACTTCAATTGGTTTAGGCATAGTCATTATTACTTAGAGCTAATTTAGATAAATTTGTAAGTTGCTCAGAGACATCAGAAGATTGTTGAGAGATTTCAGAATCTTCTGATGTGTGTATTTCAGAATCATCATTTTCATTTGGAATAGAAGTTGGGGCAAGAGTTGCAATGAACTCTTGTTGAGGAGCTTTATCTTTCCTAGTAAATTGAGAAGGTTGGGTTTTAAGTGGAGATGAAGGTAGTGTTTTGATCTACAAGGGTTTATTTTAAGGATCAACAGGCTTGGTGTATAATGGATTAATAGGCTTGATATATAAAAGAAAAGGATCCTAGGATTTTTCAGGTTTAGTTTTCACAAATCTAGTAGTTTTAGGTTTACTAGTAGTAGGGTGAATATGTTGCTTGATTAAGAGGTAATTCATTTTGAATACTTTTTCATAGTTAGCAGTTTTAGGATGGGTTGGCGACGAATATGTTGTTGAACAACTGGAAAAGGTGAGGAATAAGCCCCATAGACATTTTTAGACTATTATACCCTTTGGTAGGTAGTTTGAGTCTATTGGTTTAGCCCATCAATCTTAGAATCAATTCATCTAAGAACTTTGTTTTGGGCTATAGCATTATCGATTAGCCAGTTAAGGACTTCATTTGTATGTTTGGAAAAAAATCATTCCATGAGAAGTAACTCATGTAGCGTATACATAAGGGTTTGAGATAACCCTATTATGTTCATCTGTACGGCTCTCTAAGGGAGGAAATTCATCCTCTTATGATTTTACCATCATGCAAGGAATTGGAGCTAGAGGAGTAAACAGGAATTGAGGGAATAACTTGCTGAGGTTTAATGAGAACTAGATCTGTAAGGAACATATGTTCTCTTCCGGTGGCTTTGAAAAGCTCTTGAATGGTTCTTGGTCTTGATTTTAGGGTTTTAAGCCCTACCCAAGGTTTGAAATCTGGATCATTATCATCATGTCGGGGATAAAATTTCCCAGAAGGAAGACAATAATGAATTTTGGACTTCTTTAATATAATTGATTCATTGTATTAGTGAGTTTATTTCTATGCTTGCTTGGGTTCAAGCAAGAGTTTAAGTGTGAGGGTACTTGTTTGTGCATTTTTATTTGACTTTTAATTTATTATTTAGCAAAAAAAAATAGAATTAATTTAATTAATGTAATATATTTAATTATTGATAGGTGCTAATTAAATTTTAATTTTTTAATAAAAAAAGAAAAAGAAACCAAACCATGCATGCACGTGTATTATCTTAACTCTTAATTAATGGACAGACGACTCCAACTAAGAGAGGAGTTTTATTTGAAAATGCAAAATAGGAGTTTATTTTGGAGACATAGGTGAGGAATTTAAAACAAAAAAACAACAATGCAACATAGCAGAGGGACGTGGAGGCGCAACAGATTAGAAACAATAGATAAGCGCCAGCAGAAGCAAGAATGACGCAGGAGCGTGGAGACGCAGGAGGAGCAACAAAAACAGACGCAACAGCAAAAACAGATGCAGAAGAGGCAGAAGCCAGACGCTGGTCAAGGAGACATCAGCGTAGCAGCAGAAGCCAGACGCAGAAGAAGGTAGCAGAAGGCACATGAAAAGGGTGGAGGCACAACACAGGAGAGAAGAAAAACGCGGTGCGAGGAGGCGCAGGAGAAAAAAATAACAGAGGCAGAAAAACAGAAACGCGGGAGACGCAGATCAGAGAAGAGAAAGCAGCCGCAGATCACAACAGATAGGCAGAAAAGCCAGCAGACGCAGACGCAGAGGAGAAGCCAGTGGAAACGCAACACAGAGAAAACGAAGAGAGCAGCAGGGAAGAGGAAAAACAGAGGCAAAAAAACATCGCAGAAGAGAAGACGCAGCTGACCAGAAATCATAAAGAGTTTGACATCTTAATTTTTCATAAGCAAATTTCTTTATCTCTTTCTCTTTGTAAATTAATTATGCGTTATTATTGTGAGTTGACGACGAATATGATTTGCGACAAAAAATTGTATTGTTAGGAATTATTGAACCGACCATGATTTACATTTTAGATTAAATTAATTTATTGAGGTTTTTTATGCATATTGTGTTTATTATGTTTAATGCTTTTGATTGATTGGTCATCAATTACATGATTTTAGTTGAGATTGTACATAAAGATATGGTAATTTTGACGGATCTATAAACACAAATTTAATTAGTTTATTGTTAGAGATAACGTAGATTAATTAGATTCCCGTAGAGTGATAATTAATAGTTTATTAAATCGAACTTAAGGTGGTTGAAGCGTTGCATAAGAGTGAGTTCTTTAGGCCTTTAGGTGAAAATTTCAGAGTTAGCTAATTATTGCTTGAGAGAGAATAATTAGTGCATTCGAAACACTCGGGATATGCAAGTGCCTAAGAAATAATTGGTTAATAAAATGTAAGGATTAGGAGGGGATCTAATTCCTAACATGTTCGTATTATTGATTAATAGTGTAATTCGAATTTGAATTTTTAGTTTTAATTAATTTTTTAGTTTCATTAGTTAGTTAGATTAAACCTTTTATTCACGGCATAACCAAGTAGAGAGAACATTAATCGGTAGATAGAACACAATCTCTATGGGAAACGATACTCAACTCATCATTATATTACTTGTTCGAATCGTGCACTTGTGGAATTGTAATCATATTTTTTGCGCCGTTGTCGGAAATTGCTTAATTTAACATTAAAGTTGATTATTATTTCTCTTTGATTAAGCCTTTTTTCTTCTTTTTTTGTATTTTGTTTCTTTTGTTTATACATAGCACTAGGAGATTAGGAATTGAACCTACTCCAATTATTTCTGAATTGACAAAGATCGAGAGGGAAAACCGGAAGCGATCTCTAGCAGAAATGAGTGCAATGGTAGAAAATCATGCTAATCTTATTGGTCAAGGGAACCAACCTACAGCAGGGCAACAAACATTGATGGATTTGGCTATGCTTGGGTTGGACGGGGCTCAACAGAGCATTGTTAGGCTGGCTATAAATGCAAATAACTTTGAGTTGAAGCTGGCGTTGATCCAGATGATTAATTCAACTATCCAATTTGATGGTCTGGAGAATGAAGATCTGAACGCACACTTTGCTAATTTCTTGGAGATTTATGATACATTCAAGTTTAATGGAGTATCCGATTATGCTATTAGATTGATTGTTCTCATTTTCCTTGAGGAACAAGGCCAAGAATTGATTGACTTCTTATCCAGCTGGGACGTTTACTACATGGAATGCATTGGTTCATGCTTTTCTCGCCAAATTATTTTCACCAGCCAAGATAGCTCGTATAATTAAGGAAATAGCTACCTTCCAGCAATATGATAACGAGTCATTGAGTGAAGCCTTGGAGCGGTTCAAGGAGATCCAGAGGAAGTATCCCAACCATGGCTTGTCACAAGTTGTGTTTATTTAGACATTATATAATGGAGTGACACGCTCTACTAAAGATACCATAGATTAACACCCATAAACACCCTGGGATGATATACGGGTGTCACAACATACATACAAACAGTACAAATCTAACATATGCGGTGATGGGCACTCAGATATCATGAAACAAAACATTTCATTATAACCAAAACGGTTAACATATACATTGAACAGAATCTAGAACATATATACAAGTATTTACAACTTGTTTAAAAGTATGTCCCTTTTTGGCCATTTATATAACAGATGCATCATCAACTTGAAACTAAAACAAATCCCTTGGCCTGTGCAGTATCACTTATCCCTGCTGAATCTCCTTATCTCATTGACCTACACGGAGGAAAAACTACCGTGCTAAGCTTACAATCTTAGTAGGAAAGTATAACAGAAACAGAAACAATGGGCGACTGTATCATATAGTTGTCTAACATGTATATCTATAACAACATTATAAACGAACAATGATTACACAGAATTAAATTTCAATTATGGATCTCAACATAACTGAACATGCAACTCTTCATAACAAAGAAACAAAACACAAAAGATCATAATTGAAAGCATAGCTTATCAAATCAAAGCAGAATTGAATCGGAACTAAAAGAATAAATGCTTTGTTTTAAAACCTTTTTAGAATAGAATACAGAAATTACTTGCTAATCCTTTGAACAGAAGTTGATAACGGGTCATTATCATATCATTGGTATCTAAACAGGAGGGACCTTAGTCTCGATACAGGAGAGACATAAGTCTCAAGACAGGAGAGACTGAAGTCTCGACACCGAAATGTCACAGGAGCAGCTGCAGACTCTTCTAGGCATGCCTATTTACCGACAACTAGGACTTGGCAGGCTAAAAAATAATTCATGGCATAATCCATATCACAAAGTCACGCACATTCAAATTCAAGCACATTAACACATGAATTCATGCTTGAATTCATTCATATGTATGATGAAGAAATCACAAAACAAGCATGAAACTTATGCTTAATACAAACTTTCTAAACAAACTTGTAGCTCCAATTAGACCCCACAAATGAAGTTTTTAGGCAATGAGTTCTTCTAAACATTTATTCCCATATGTATTATGTGTCTAATGACACTAAGTTTACATTTTGAAGATCAGTATTCCGAGATATATACTCAGAATACTATAGGTAATTTTGAAACAAAGACAGAAAAACATAACTAACTTTGAGTTAGTATTTGACCCTTATAGAGGCAGAACTAAAATTTTCGTTCTGCATAACAATTTGAGCCCTATGTTTCTAGTTTCAAATGCCCTTAAAACCACTCCATTTGGACATCTAAAACTTAAATTATAACCACTTAATCAAACACTGTTCGGTAGATTCCTTAATCTATCAGCATTGACCAACCTACTTAACCTACCTCAATGCCATTCAAACCAATCATGCATTTCACATGATTCAAAGACAAACAACAGATCAAAACATCCCATCTTCATTTGAGATGTTTGTCTTGGCCGAATCTCTTACACAAAAAGAGAAATGACTAACTTTCCATACCTTTTTTTTTCAAAAGCTTCCGTTCTTCACTTATATGTTTTCTTCCCTTATTCTTCTCATCTTATACACATAACCAACCATTTAAACCTTAATTCCATCATTTATACAACATATGGCAGACGTCCCATATAAAAGGGAGAGGAGAAAATGAAGCCAAAACTAATCCAAAATCATAAATTACTTACCTTTTTTACTTTCACAAACTTTCCTCACAAAATTTCTAACAAAAGGCTTCAAGATTACATCTTTCTCCTTTTACCTCACCCCTCACGAGTCTCTCACTCTCTCTTCTCTGGTTTAGAAAATTTTAGGGCTTTACTAATGAATTTAATCACATTTTAGAGAATTAAAATGATGTTGTTTACTATTTTATGGTGTGGGACCTATGTCAAATGACTTCATCCTATTGGTTTCTACTAACCTGATATTATATGGCCATTTGAACACAAAAATTGAGATTTTTAGGCAATATGTTCTTCTAAACAATTGTTCCTCTCTATCTTACCTTTTTAATGACACCAAGTTTATGCAATTTTACTTAGTATCCAGAAAGTTATACCCAATTTACTACATACTCTTCACAGAATACTCTCATACAGGGATAGAAATCAGAACTCACTTCAAGCCAGATTTTGAAACTCATAGGGATAGATTTCATATTCGAGTCCTTCATGTAAACTGTAGAAATATTTGTGAAATTTCATAAACACTTAAGATCATCCCATTTGGATATATACAGCTCAATATATACCTAAATAACCACAGACTATTCTCAATAGGGACAGAAATTAGACCTCAACTTTAAGAAAAATTTCAAAACCCTTTTAGACAGAATACAGATTTAAGTCCTTCATGATAGTTGTAGACATAAGAATATATTTTCATACACAATTAAAATCATCCAATTTGGATGTCTATAGATAAAACTATGGATAAAATACCGATGTCTATTCAGAGGAACCAACACCAAAAGTTCCATTCATACTGAATGTGTCTCAAACTAAACACTCACTTTCTTGGACAAGAGATATTCCTATTAGGGTATACTTTGGGGCCTTATAATTCTCTCCCCCTTAAAAACATTTTGTCATCAAAATTCATACCTGGTCAGAATAACTCAGGATATTGAGCCCTCATCGTAGCTCCTGGTTCTCACGTTGCTTCC
>JANIMX020000049.1:87579-97666 GCA_024582655.2 Erythroxylum kunthianum
ATGAGTCAGCTCACCTCTTCATTGTAAATGGGGTTCTGGTCTTATTTTATGCCAAAACCAACAAGAACTTGGGTATCTTGACAGTAGTAAAGTCTTGCATACGTTACGGAACACCGTGCGTAGTGTTACTAGTGTTCGTTAGTTAGAAAATTTGTCAAATATCCAAGACGATGTCAGACTCCAATAATAAATCATTGGCAAGTGTCCCGACAATTGTCTCAACAATAGGTTCTTCCAATTTGCGAATTACCAAACAATGTTTGAACGGTAACAACTACCCTTTCTAGTCTAAGAATGTGGAATTGTTCTTCAGAAGTCAGAGAAAGATGTCCCACCTCACATCTAATGCCCCAACTAATCAAAAAAATAATGAAAAATTGGCAAGCTGATGATGCACAATTACGACATATACTTTTCGATTCTATGGAACCTAAAATCTCAATTCTATTTTCTCATGTTAGTGCTTGTAAGCAAGCTTAGGACTATGCTAAGCTTCTTTATTCCAGTGATATGATTTGCATGTATGATATGATTTGCATCAATCAAACTTCCAGTGATATGATTTGCATGTATGATATCTCTATCGATTTTTTTCAGTCCAGACAAGAAGGAAGTTTGATTGAATGCTTTGGAAAATTGAAACGTGCATTTGAGGAGTTGAATTCTTCGTTGCCGATTACATCTGATATTAAGGAGATGCAAATCTAAAGGGAGCACCTAGTGAGTATGATGTTTTTGGCAGGATTAAAACCCGAGTTTGATCCTATAAGAGCACAAATCTTGGGAGGAGTAGAACTTTCATCCTTAGCTGAAGTATACACTAGACTCTCTCGTTCTATGGCTAAAGAAAGTCCACCAGAGAACAACTCTAATAGGTCAACACTTGTGGCACAATCTAGCTTACAAGCCAAAGGAGGTCATGGGGGAAGTCGAGGAGGACGTGGTGGTCATGGTAGTAGAGGAGGATGTGGCAGAGGCTTACGACTTCACTGTACACATATCAGACAAACATTATGAGAAGATATGTTGGGATAAGTATCCCCATTTACAAGCAACTCATATGGCATCTTTTAAAGAATATGCTTTGGCTACAGCTTCACGACCATCTATTACTAAAGTTTTAGAGAAATTATGTCTTACCATTTCATTGATAATAAACTGGTTTATATACAACTAAAAAACTGAAAACCCATGTCTAGGTACATTCCCTAATTTAAGGGATTAGCTAACTAGAAAATAGGAAACTTTCTAACTATAGAATAAAAGCACAAAATCTGCTAACAATAGAAATATAATCCCACAAAATTAGGCTTTATATTTTTGTCTTAAAGAATAGGCTATAGAATAAAAGCACAAAATCTGCTAACAATAGAAATATAATCCCACAAAATTAGGTTTTATATTTCTGTCCTAAAGAATAGGAAGGTTAACTTCTGCCAACACTCCCCCTCAAGCCTGGGGTGAAAATATCCTTCATCCCGAACTTGTTCAATATTCATTTAAGTGAAGTACTGGATAGTCCTTTGGTAAGAATGTCAGCCGGTTGCTCTCCTGATGAAACATATGGCATACATAACAAGCCACTCTCCAATTTCTCCTTTATAAAATGACGATCTATCTCCACATATTTCGTGCAGTCGTGTTAGACTGGATTATGGCGATGTTAATGGCTGATTTATTATCGCAATACAACTTCATGGTTCCCTTCTAATCAATTCCCAAGTCACCTAGGACAATTTTTACCCATAGAAGTTCACACACTCCTAATGCCATAGCACGAAATTCAACTTCAGTACTTGACCTTGCCACTACCGCCTGCTTTTTACTTCTCCAAGATACAAGATTTCCCCCCAAAAATGTGCAGAGTCTTGTTGATCGTCTGTCCAACACCGAGCCTGCCCAGTCTGCATCGATGTAAGCTTCAAGGCTAAGTGATGCACCTTTGTTGTAGAGGACCCCTTTTTCAGGTGTGCGTTTTAAGTATCTTAAGATTTTGTATACAGCCTTTAAGTGTTCTTCCTTCAGCGTATGCATGTATTGACTAACTACACTTACCGCATAGGCTATATCTGGGCGAGTATGCAATAAGTAGATTAATCTACCTACCAACCTTTGATATCCCCCCCTGTCCACTGGCGTATCTCCTGGTTCTTCCCCGTGCTTGTGCACTTGCTCAATTGGTGTGTCTAAGGGCTTACAACCGAGCATCCCCGTTTCCTGTAATAGATCTAGAATATACTTATGCTAGGAAATGAATATGCCTTCTTTGGAGTATGCTACTTCGATTCCAAGAAAAAACTTGAGTTTTCCTAGTTCTTTGATTTCAAATTCTGCTGCCAACTTCTTCCCAAGCTTTTCAATCTCACAAAGATCATTTCCAGTCACAATAATATCATCAACATACACAATCAAGGCTGTAACCTTACCATCTTGGACACACTCAGATTCAAGGATATGCATCTCTTATGATCGACAGTCTACTTCAGGCTACTGTGTATTTATGGGTGGAAACACAATGTCATGGAAAAGCAAGAAACAAGCAGTTGTTGCACATTCTAAATCTAAGTCTGAGTACAAGGCCATGACATATACTACATGTGAGTTGATTTGGTTGAGGCATCTTTTCGGGGAACTTGGTTTCGAGCACTTCTCTCCAATGAAGTTGATGTGTGATAATCAAACAACCATTCATATCTCAGTTGAAATCTATATTTAACAAGCTTGAAGTTTATGATATGTATGCTCCAGCTTGAGGAAGAGTGTTAGGAAAGTCATATCTATATTGGGATAAGTTCGACTTTCTATGATTTCCTCTTTATGCTTAAGATCTTTTCCTTATTTAATTGGTTATATATAAAGACTATAAGGGTCTTGAGATGTTATCAAGCCCTCAATTATCATTCTCTGATTCTGACGAGTATCTCACATTTTACTTGGTCGATCGTCGCTTTATGATCAAGATGTGCAATACTACCCACCAGTTTATATTTCATGGAAAGAAGATAATTTCGAAGCCTATGAAGGTCGACAAGGTAGAAAAACAAAGAGGAAGTAACAAAATAGCTATAGATGCCAAAAAAAAGCCTCTTAATATCCTTAATGAAAGAAAATTTGAAGCTGTTAGCAAGGAGAAGCGAATTGTGTTTGCAATGGTAGTGAGGGAAGCAACAAAAACAAGACCTAAAACACTCCTTACCTTACCACAAGAAGTTGGTGACTTGCTAGCTAATTTATCAAACCTTACATCAGATGATTTACAAGGTGAGTTACCTCCTTTATGAGATATTCAGTATGCTATTGACTTAGTACTTGAACCTACTCTACCAAATCTTCAAGCCTATAGCTTGAATCCTATTGGGAATGAAGAGCTGAAGAGACAAGTAAAGGAGTTGTTGAAAAAAGGATTTATTCAAGAAAGTCTTAGTCCACGTGCAGTTTTAGCACTATTGACTCCTAAAAAAGATGGAAGTTGGCAAATTTGTATTGATTGTCGAGCAATAAATAAGATCACAGTAAGGAAAAGATTTTCAATACTTCGCCTTGATGACATGTTAAACATGTTGACTGGAACTACTATCTTTACCATGATAGCCTTACAAAGTGGGTACCATCAAATTAGAATCAGATCTAGAGAGATGAATGGAAAATGGCTTTCAAGACTGAAGGACTTTACGAATGGTTGGTGATGCCATTTGGACTCTCTAGTGCACCTAACACTTTTATGAGAATGACAAACCAAGTGTTTCGACCATTTATGGGCAAATTTTTGGTGGAACATTTTGATGATATATTAATATACAGCAAGACTAAAGAAGACCATCTATTGCATCTACAAGACTACAACAAATCTTGAGAGTTTTGACGCAATAGAAACTTTATATCAACTTTAAAAAGTGTTCTTTCATGCAATCAAGTATTATATTTTTGGGTTTTATTGTATCCTATTGTGGAGGGGAGTGGTCTCTGAAAAGATTAAGGTCATCCTTGATTGGCCTATTCCAATAGATGTGCATGAGACACGAAGTTTTCAAGGTCTAGCAACATTCTATATGCGATTTATTCGTAATTTCAATACCATAATGACACTCATTACTGATTGCATGAAAAAAGGACAATTTACTTGGTCCAAGGCAACAACTAAAGCATTTGAAGAAATCAAGAAAAAGATGAGTGAATCACCTTTTTTGAAACTTCCTGATTTTTCTAAGGTATTTGAAGTTGCTTATGACGCATCTCATATAGGAATCGGAGGCATACTCAACCAAGAGGGACACTAAATTGCTTACTACAGTGAGAAGTTAAGTGAAGAGAAACATTGATACTCGACCTATAACAAGCAATTTTATGCAGTAGTACATGCTCTTTACAATTGGCTCATTATCTCTCATACAAGAAGTTTATTCTATATTCAAATCATGAATCTCTTAAATACTTCAATTCCCAAAAGAACTTAACAAAAGGCACGCCTTATGGAGTGAATTTTTGCAGCAATTTACCTTTGTTATTAAACATCAAACAGGAGTTGAGAATAAGACAGCAGATGCATTGAGTAGAAAGTCTTTTTGAGATAGTTTCAGGAGTTCAACCAAGAAAGTCTATTGATGTGGTTCTTTTACCACAAACAACACAAGTTAGTGTTGAAGTTGAAAGTTTTGCACAACACATGAGAGAAATCTTTGATGAGATACGACGAAAGATAACAACCAATAACTTGTCTTATAAGGAACAAGCTGATCAACATCGTCAATTGATGGAATTCGATGAAGGAGACATGGTGATGGTTAGGATTCGTCTAGAGCATTTTCCAAAAGAGAAATATAATAAACTTTATTCACAAAGTGTTGGACATTTTAAGATCATCAAGAAAATAAGTGTTAATGCTTATGTTTTGGAAATTACCAAGTGATAAGTGAATTAGTCTTGTCTTTAATGTTGCGGACTTAACTATTTATCATGGATATGATGATACGCAATCTACTACTGCAACGATGAGAATTTCAACCATTCTCCATATTAAAGAGGAGATGATGAACAAATTGTAGTCAAAAGAGATAGAAGGTATCGACAATTTCTTGTCAAGTGGAAAGGAAGATCAATTTATTTTTTGTAAAAAAAGGAAGATCAATTTTTGACAATACTTGGATTTTAGAATATGAATTTCATAAGTTGAATCCAAACTTATATGATCAATATTTGTTACATTCTACGTTGAGGATGAATTTAGACAAGTTGGGGAGAATTGATGCAAAAGAACTATAGAAAAAAATAAAAGAGAAAAAATTAGTCAACCACAAGCCTTAATTTGGTGGGATGAGAAATGGGAATTGAGTTGACAACAAAGATAAGGGCTTAAATTTATATTATATTAGAATTCCTTATTAGATAAGAAGTAGTAATGAGTTAAATATATTATTCTACTTCAGATATGTTATCCTATTTGTTTATAACTTAAACTTATAGAATTTTTATTAGAATAGGATTAATTTTGATAAGAATTCTTTCTTCCTAAAATAAGGGTTCTTAGAACTTCTCCATAAATATGTAAATACTCAGCCCTTCAATAATCATATATATTGAATTTTTTCGACATACATAAGTTTTCAACTAGATGTGACGTTTTTTTTTTATAAAAGTGATTCTTAGACCCTAGGAGTGATTATTAATTTCCTAACTGTTCCAACTATGCCAAATCTAAAATTTCAACATTCCTAGCTGAAATCCAGACCTGAAACTTGATATTCCAACAACTTAATATCAGTCATATTTCTTAATTTTGTGATTTTTAATTACTAGTTAATACTTCTATTTGTCCTACATTAAAAGTCGAAGAACTAAGCACAACATACAACTATCAATTGGCTTTTCAACATAAAACTACCTGTCCTAGACAAAGACCAACTAGTTTGGACTCGTGTTTTCTTCAATGCTCAAATTGTAATATACATATGGTTTTCAAATTTTCTATGGATCCCAACCATTCTCCTTCCTAAAAGAAAGGTTGTTGTTCCCAAGAACAATAAAATAATGACATTTTTTCAAGTTTCAACAAATATTTCAAGTTTTTACTAGTAATACCATCACTCACTATTTTAGTAGAAAAATCTCTAAGAAAAATAGATTAATTAGAAAACACATAAAACTTAAAAGTACATTGCCTTTTCTAAACATAAAGAAGACATATCAATCACCTTGCAGGTTTGCACTCTGGAGATTAGCTCCAGCTAATAAAGCTCCACGAAGATTTGCATCAATGAATACACACCTTCCCTAGGCAATTATAAAATCATCAAGAAACTAATTTGCAAGACCATATAATCTTTGGAAAGATACATTACAGTTTTTGTTTGAGCATCTTACTCACGTAAAGTTGCATTATGGAATATGGAACCCTCAGCATCTACATTCTGTTGGAATATCATAAACCTATTATTTCATTAGATACATGTAACATATAGACGGGAAAAAGCTAATGCTGAATTGCTAGGCAATACAAGCAACAATAGAATCAACTCAAATAATATTTCTAACTATTTCAATTTTGTTCCAGCTGAATTTGATGAGAAATGTTAACATTGTCCATCCTTCCAAAATCTTTGAACATTTGCCCTAGTTCTAAATATTGTCCTTATTAAAGTAAATGCACAACTTTTTCCCTGTTGCTACTGGTGTCCAAAATAACCCAAGTAGATAACCTGACCCTAACCCATCCAAAAGTTTAGGGTTATCAACTTCACATTTTCAATCCAAACCCATAATTAATTCTGACCTAAAAACGGTGAAAAGTTTTCAGGTTTGGGTTGGTTTGGGACATAGGTAACACAATCACAAGTTTCATAAAATGAGTTCTTGAGTTTAACAAATTTTCGCTCATATATAATGGATTTTATCATCTCACTTCCTTTTATTGGGTTCTTTCTTTCTTTAAGAAATTCAAATTTAACTATAGATACTTGGTTTGATCTTTTAGCTATAATATGAAAATAAATACTCCATAGGTAATTATTTTTGTTATCTATCTTAGCTTTTATTCAAAGGAAAAAATGAACTATATAGCTCATATTTTGTCTAGGACCAATTTGAAGTACAAAAATATCATCAAATGATTGAATATTCAAGTGAAAATTACAAATACTTCATTTATGAATCTATCGTACTTTAATTATTGAATGATGCATTGCATAAAAAGCATTTTTGTATAAGGTTTCGCATCCAATAGATAAGAAATCTTGCCTTATAACCTAGTGAAAAGGGAAGACATGAGAATGAGAGTTATATGGTTTTTCTTTTTTCTTAAATTACTATCTTATTTTTTGTTTATGTCATGCAAAAATTGTAAAATATCCATATTTATTAAAATCTTATAAAATCATAATATGCATTTTCGATTAGGGTTAACTCATGGATTGGCCCTAACCTGTAAATTTAGGTTTCGGGTTGAAATGTTATGACCTTGAATAGGATATAAACCTAAATCAAAACCTCATACAATGTGACCCAAATAAACTGAAAGTTAAATAACCCAACCATGATAAAATAGACCTATTGGCACCTTTCTAACTTCAGGACAAATTGTTAGAGAATTGTTCCTTTGAAAGTAGTGCTTAAAGTGTAATGCAATAAAAACTATTTGAACAAAAACCTGAAATACAAGAAGTCCTCAACAAGTAGGAAGTCAAACAGTTATTGAAGCTATTTCTGGATGACATTCCATAGGAAATACCAAAGCATACCTGGAAGTTTGCACACTGAAGGTTTGCACGTGAAAAGAACACATTTTTAAGGTGTGCATAGCTGAAATCTACAAATGACAGGTCCTGCATGCCATAATCGTTAAAGAAACAACCATCATTACTACTTTATGCGTTCTTGTTGCCCTCAAAAAACTGATGGAAGGAAGCATGAGTTGAATTTCTCCATCAACCAAATTCTAAAAGGAAAAGTAGTATATCTGCACATTTCTAGATCGACCCTCAAGTATGGATCTGAAAAGACTTTATAGAAAAAGAAAATACCAGTTTAGAAAGATCGAGACCAGAAAGATTAACCCCTCGAAATCGGACTCTTTTATACTGTATACACTTAATGATATCTGTTCGTGTCAATTCACTGTCCAACTCATCAACTTCCTTCCTTGCATTCAAAGCAGCATTGATCCCCTCTATAAGTCCCTGATACAACAATTAAACTTAAGAATATAAATGAACTGCTAAATACTGCAAGTACAATATTCATAAATAGATGACTAAATCTTTTGCATAAATAAACATCGCTCCTCTCAATGGAAGATTAGACAAACTATCATTTTTCCTACAAAGCAAGATACACAATTATTGATCCATACATGCATCTCAAGGATAAATAAGTTCCAAGTCCAACAATGAGAATAATTTGATCACACCAATGCATATAAATACTTATTATCATGAATTAGGAAAGAGTTGACATACACGTAAACATGATACATCCAAAAAATGCTCTTTGGAGGCTTTCTTGAAGATAACTTAAACAAGCTTACAACTATATACAAGAGACGCCTGCTCCTTTGAAATGAAATGAACACACAATAACCTTGCAGTAGAGAATTGTTGAAAACTCAATGATTACTCAACTAGAGAATTGGAAAAGAAAAAAAAAGAAAACTGAGATGAAATGGCATACAAGCAATTGATAGTACTTTGCCTCTCGGCCAAGCTCTGAATACTCAGCATTTGTTAATGTTGGAACAACACCATCCCTCAACCAATTTAGAATATGCCTGAAATGTTTTCCATCCCTATCAACAAAGACATATCCCTGCAATAGCTTTAGTATAATTAAATCTCAATTAAAAAAAATTATCTAGACATAAGACATTGTGATTGCTCCAATGGACTAAGCTCCAGAAAAGACAATAACTGAGCTAAAATTAGTACCTTTTCTGGATCCTCATTTATAGCATGCCGTCCACTAAACATAGCAGCAAGCATGGAATCAGGCTCACGCAGTGTCAAAGTATCAATTGTGGTACAGAATTTCTTCCCCCCTGATAACACACAAGTGGTACTCAGTATTTCGGCAGCTATTGATGAATTAACCCTCTAATCAAAGATTAAAGCACAGAAAAAAGTATTTAATTGGTAGAAATAATAGCATAAATAATGTCTTATATCAAAACATCAACTTCTCAAATTCTAAACTCTGATCACCTAGAACTAGTGGGAAATTTAAGTATATAATATACATATAAGGGGAAAGAAAACCCATAAGTCTTGTATAGCAGAATAAAACTGGAATTTTCTCAAAGAACGAAAAGGAAGTTCACTTCAACTGAACAATTCCATTAAAGAGATTCCTCCCCTCCCTCTCATTTTACCTACATTCATCTCAAAAAGAACAATAAACAAAGACCACCCGTATCAAAAGTGCAAAAGGCAAACAGCGATTCACCTATTTCCCTACATTTCCAACTTTCTGAGCATCCAATCATACTGCAATCAAGAAAAAGGGTCTAAATTGCTCACCCAAATAGTCTCTCAATCACATAAATCGCTGAGCAAGTAACATTAGGGTTATAGACCAAAATTATCCTACTTCCCTCACGCATTAATACTCAAAAGCCAAAGTTCGCCATGGTATAAGTAAGAGAGAGAGAGAGAGAATGCTGACCAATGTTAAGACGAACCAAAGAAGAAGAATTGTGATCCTTCGTCATTGCTGAGAACAGACAGTCGACAGAGAGAGAGAGAGAGGGGGAGAGGAAGCAGACGAGCGTTATTCACTTGCTATTATTATGAGTTATATTTAATTTTCCCGAAATTTCAACTGATTAAGGCTTGTGTAATTAAATATCTCAAAATTATAATGATAATTTCGCCTGTGAAGCGTTACGTACGATTCTATGATAAACTCCTTTTTTTAATATGAAAAAACAAATAAGTTAAAAGCCTTAAATTTGCATAAGGATATCATTAAGGGCATGTTTGGTTGGCCAGAATAGATATTCTATTCCTGCCATATTCTTAAAACAAACATATTCTTATGTTTGGTTGGTTTATAATAGTCAGAATACCTAATCTAAATATTAGCTATTCTTCTAATTTACAGAATA
>JANIMX020000049.1:157617-176102 GCA_024582655.2 Erythroxylum kunthianum
GGTTTCTTCATCAGAAGAAGTGATTGGAACAACAAACTTTATGTCCTCATCTTCACTTGATTGTTCTTCATTGAAGTCTTCAATGTTATCACTATTCAAGCATGATTGCTTTAATGGATTCCAATAGCTTTATATCCTTTTTGGATTTTCGGGGACATTGTCAAGCATAATGTCCTGGTTTGTCACAGATAAAACAACGATTCACCTTTTGTGATTGAGGATTTCTTCTTTTAACGATTCAGACAAAGCAACATCGTTTTTTTCCTTCTGTATGACTTATGATAGCCTTTAGTGCGAAACTTTTTGTGATGATATTTCTTTTTTGTATGACATTCACAATCTTTCTTTTCCTTGCACTTGATTTTCAAATAAGGCTTTTAGCAAGCCTTTTTTAGCAGATGATCGCCTTTGATCATATTCTCGAAAAATGTTTGTTGGTCACAGAATTTGTCAAAAGAAGTTATGGCTAGGCCCGACCCTGGGCAAATGCAGGAATGACACTTGCCCATGGCCCTTTTTTGTAGGGGTAAATTTTATAGGAAAATACACTTGCTCAGGGCTATTTTTTGTAGGGGTAATTTTTAAGGTATTTTTTATGTATTGTCCAAGGTCCACCTTTTTTAAGGGTCTCTATTTTATGCATTTTCTTATATATTGCCCAAAGTTTATCTTTTTTAAGACCCTTATTTATATTTTTTTGACTTTGCCCATGATCCATAAAAAGTTAACATTGGCCCTAGTTAAGGCAAGTTGATATATTTCTCAAAGAGATATGTCTCTCATATCTCTGCGTAGAGCGGCAATGGTCCTTTAGAGTTCAAGCTATAGTTTATATGAAAGAGATGGAATAAGTGTATAACATAGGCTAAAATCATTGAAATTATTAAGAAGATAATACCGTTATGTCATTCTTTGAAAATATTTTTAAAGATCGCTTCTATTACTAAGATAGAGATCGCTTCTGTCAATGAGTTGTAAGTCACCAATAAACTCTTTATGAATAACTCCAAGAAAAATTAAAAAAATTTAACATTTAAATATGTATGTGATAATATCTTGAATAAGTGGATACTTATGTGGAGTGACTTATAAATTTAATTAATAACCCATGACTCGATTCTTTTTTTTATTTTTATTTTTTTCAATTAACTCACACCTTTAAACCTGAATCTTTCAATTCCTTTATCCCTTAAATAACACGTCTTCGATTTCCTACCTCGTCTTCATCTTGTTTCTGTCCATACTCTTGGTTAACCCGAAGTCTGCTGCAGTTTCTGTCCATACTCTCCGTTAACCCGAAGTGTGTTGCGTGCATCAACAGAAAGCTGATTGTTTTATGGCAGCTTGTATATAGAAGCCATAATTCAACGATTGGGCTCGAGTTCACATTGATTGTCTTGTGAGGTGCACAGAAAGCTGGTTCAGTTTATCTTGTAAAGGTGGATTCACTTCCAAACAATGTCATTTAATTCGATTTTGTGATGTGTATAGACAAAGCACTTAGAATAGAGCATCCAAATTCAGTATAACTTTCAGTTTGATGGAGAAAAATCCATCTAGTTAAGCATCATCCTATGGCTCCTTGCAAGAATTAAGAAATCTATGATGTTCAATAAAGATCTTTTACTCTGAAGAATATCTTTTGTATACCATAGAGATAGGTGGATTTAGGTTAAATTGAATGAGAGGTAACAAGACTTGCATGATTTGGAATCTTGGAGAGGAAAAGATGCTTGCTATGAATGTATTGTAAGCTCTGAAAAGCGCAGTTGTTGAACAATGTTAGTGAGGTCCAGCACATACATCAAGGTACTATTCAAACTGTAGCAGAAAATGAGCACATACTAACGTTTTCTCCACCAATCCATTGTCGATTACAAGTTACTTGCAGCTTAAACCTCGTCAATATTGGACAGGAAATGCTTTTAGTTATTTCTCAATTAGCATTCATTTGTAAGCTGAAAATTGGGTTTACATATGTCCACCCACGGTTAACAAAAAACACTCTACATGGTTTCGGTTAGAGAATCGCCATAGATGTTCAATCATGTACAAACTTCACCCACAAAAAAGCAGCGGTCATTTCCCATTCGTCTAGGGTTCCTATTCTATCTCCACAGAAACTCCACCAGAAAGTCAGTACTTTGGAGCACCTGGTGTTCATGTACTTCCTCTTGCCTTCTCCAAATCAGGAAGGTCTGCATTTAATGATGAACACAGACGGAAATTATAACATTAATCTAACAGCAAGTGTGAACAATTCCTTCAAACTAAAAATTGCTCTGTGCTCAAGCAGAAACAGTGTGTGCTTGGTTGGGGATTGAAATCCAGATTGTCCATATTACTAAGAAGGGCCCGACATTAACAAAGATCATAATCCAAGGCATGCAGAACATGTATGACCAGTTAGTTACACCTCATCAAAACAATCACTAGAGAAATGAATATGAACTTTTGTATTGTTGTTCATCGCACACAACTAGTGCAGCTTGCTCTGCATTTAAGGACGTCCTATGTAAGGAAAACTTACAAAGCATTCCTTCACCATCGCTGCTCTCATCATCTTCAGCATACTGCAAAAAGGGAACATATTTGGTGAGTCAGCACAAACATCTTGCAACACTAAAATCAATTCTCCACGTCAAGATAGTATTGCATGAAATTGGGATTACCTCAGGGTTGTCATCATCACTAGCCAAATCAGCTGCAAAGAAACATAAACATTCACATGAAAATTCAGTTAAGCACTAGCTCCATAGTAAACACTGGACTAGTATAAACATTGAAAATATATCCTAAGAAATTTAGTCACTAACATTCAGCTGCTATAGCATGAGTAATGGACAAGTTGTGCAACATTGCCGAAGTATATTGTTACCAGATTCAATCTACGTTGAGAAAAGAGACTGCCTTACTATAAGGGGATAAACAAGGGTGGCAGGGATCAACCATGTAACATTCTTTTATCAACATAACAAAAGGAGCTAAAACAACATCAAAGGTTTAAACCAACGTATGCATTCAAAATTAAGCCAGTACTGCAATTGTACTTACAAGTTGACTCTTCATCATCCTCGTCACACCATTTATTCCAATCAACCTTAATGTAAGGTGCAGGCTTTTCTTCTGATTTAAGAAGTCTTTTCCACCAACCTTTCTCTTCTTTCTGGATTGAGCACTTAATGTTCCTTAACCCAACATTTGTCTTACAACCCTGCACCAGAAGATTCGAAACATTGAATCTTTCAAAAGCTTGAACCTATGAAGCATGTGAATGAGGATGAAAGAGATTTCTCAGTTCACGATAGGAAATTCGAAACACAACATGAAAGGAAATGTCCTGCAACTTGACCATGTAGCACCAAGCTTATTAGAATTGAAAGAAATTGTATGGAAACTAAGAAAGATTCAGGCAACAGCCAGCTGGATTTCATGAAAAACAAGTTAACATCGTGTTACAGGGGCTAAGAAGAAATTTGATCACATATATATTTGAGAAGCAATATTTGATCAAGATAATATATCATAAAGATTTAGTTTTATCAACAAGTCAGTTATTGCTTAATGTAACGTTTAAATCAATAATGCTAATCCTTAATAAACACTGACCTACTTCTAGAAGTGACCTGATAAAGTAGTCACATTCCTCAAATAATGCATCATTGCTTGACCTAACCAGAATGAGAATGCATGGTTTATATTCTTTAATCAAAATAATTCTATAATTCACATAGTGAAGATGATTGTGAGAAGTCATAAACAAACTCCTCTTAGTTTGTAAAATCATTGCATGCATGCAGAACCTCAAATGGATCATAGAAGAAAGTTGATTCAAGTTTGTTCACGAAATTTCTTACTGCTTCCAAAGGCATGACCCGTCTTACGGTAGGAAGGGTGCTCCTAACTCATTATTAGCTGACCAAATAAAAGTTCTTTCAATGGAGAAGAAACAAAATCAAGAGTATTCTCAATGCGTGTTATCAACAAATTTCCATTTTTCTTTTGATAGAAGTAAAGAGTAAATCTCTTTTATTGATTATAGTAACAAAACAGTTTATTTTCCCAATTAACCAAAGCAACAAGCATTCTTTCTAAGATCATAGGTTAATTATTTCAGAAACCTTTTTTCTTAACTCAGTAAAGTCCGCAACACCAATCTGCAAAACACACAGAAACTATACACACTCCAGTGAGTGATTATTTCTCTTAAAGCACCTGAAAACAATACAACATTTTCACTACCAACCTCGCAAAACAAAATGACACAACTTACACCACACGCTCAATCAAACAACAACAGAAGATCAAACGTTGAAGAAAGACCCATTTTCAAGAAGTGAAAAAGGCACAAACTTTGTCACCAGAACTGCAAAAGCCAAAAACAGAAGCTTATAATGAAGCATGAGTGCTGAAGATAACCTGAGGTTCAATGGATCCAAAAAGCTGCAAAGTGAAATCAAAAGATTCACCTTGGACCCCAACAGCCGAGAAGCCAAAGAAACCCTCCGGTTCACACTTCACCCTTATGTCCTTGGCATCCGGTAAAGCCACCGTCAGGTAAACCTTATCCGATCGCTGAGCCCATAAAACCTCCGGATTCCGACTACACTCGAACAAAAAAGAAAAAAAGAAAAAGGGGTGGAGTTAATATCACTTTAAAATACATAGAAAACAAGGTTTGTGTTACATAAACAAGCAGACAGAAAGAACCTCATGTTCTAGAAACGAGAGAGAGCTTAAACAGAAAAAACCTTGGAGGTTTTGAGGAACAGATGGATAGGGTTTATAGAATCGGGTCGCAGTCAAGTAGGGTCACAGAGTCAATTCGGGTCAAAAAGAAAAGACTGTATAGTACTTATTTTATTTGTCGTTTGCTTGTTTTTAATTATTTAATTAAATCGGTATCTTTTTATAAAAGGACAAGAAAAAGAAAAAACGAAGAGCTCATGTTTTGCCTTGTCTAGTCTCTCTAGTAAATAAATAGGTGTGTGAAAAATGGGGGATCGTCACTAAAACCCTAATCCTTAAACCCTCCCTGAACGGAGACATGGACCAACCAACCCAATCTCCCAGAAAATCCGAAACCCTACAAGCCTTAACCTCTGGTCCACTCTCCTCTTCTCTTTCCAGCTTAGCCTCCTCTTCCCGCGCTATCCCTTCCGAAAAAGATTTCCATTTCTACAACAATTTTAACGAATTCAAGCTCCCAATCCAAGGAATCGCTTCCAAATCCCAATCTTTGCTCGAGTCGATTGGCCTCACCGGTGGTATTTTCAAGGA
Source organism: Erythroxylum kunthianum (assembly GCA_024582655.2). Taxonomy (NCBI): domain Eukaryota; kingdom Viridiplantae; phylum Streptophyta; class Magnoliopsida; order Malpighiales; family Erythroxylaceae; genus Erythroxylum; species Erythroxylum kunthianum. Next base: position 162,898 of record JANIMX020000049.1, read on the forward strand.
GAAAATGCAGTACCCTATCGATCTTGATGTGGAAGACGCCTATGATTGGCTCGTCAACGTCAACGACGAGATCCTCGAGGGTTTTGAAGCGTCGGTCGATGACTTCGAGAGGGTCCGGAAGGAGGAGGAGGAGTTGGTTGTGGTTTCAGGTGTGGATAGTCAAAACGGGTTTCAGTTGGTTTCTGGAAGGAAAAAGAAAGCAACAAAGGGGTTGATCAATTCAGAGAGTGGAATGGCGAGTGTGGTGAGTGAATCACGAGTGAAGGTGGCTGATAATAAGAAGGGAATTGCAGGGGTTAAAGCGAAGGTGCCATTTCATATACCGACGGTAAGGAGGCCTCAGGATGAGTACAATATAGTGGCGAATAACTCGAACCAGCCTTTTCAACATGTTTGGTTGGACAGAACTATTGATGGATCGCGGTTTGTTCATCCTCTGGTTAGTAATCTGTTAGTCTTTTATTTTAAAGAATGGGGTTTTCACAAGTTGAGCATTATATATATTTATTGCTTCAGTTATTGAATAATCGGAAACTGTTACTTTTGAATGTCTGGAGTAATTTCTTGTCTATCTTGTTAATATTAGAAAGCTCCTTCACTTCTTTCCTATGTCTTGCTCATTGTTAGAGCAAACACATTCGACTAATGTTATTTGGGGCTCGCAAAACTGAGCTCATTATCTTTTATCTTCTTAAGTCTGCAACCTTTTTATATTTGGTTGCATGCTCTTGCCTAGCGGGATTTGGTGATTTGTGATCAATGGGATTTATTAATTGGTAATTGAAAATTTGAGATCTGGCCGTCATGTTTATATGTGTTAGCCCTTTTTTCCCTACTGAAAGGAAAGGTTACTGAATTGGTTTTGTTATTGTTTTTTAATGCACATAGGAAATGCTATCTGTTTTAGATTTTGTTGACAAAAATGTTTCGAGTGTTCAACCTGTTTCACCACTCCCATTGGAAAGTACTCCATTCAAGCTTGTACAAGAAGTCAAAGATTTGAAGGAAGTGGCTGCCAAGCTGCGTGGTGTTAATGAATTTGCGGTATGCCTACTTATGCAACTTTATGTATCTTTCCAATTTTTAGCCATTGAATTGTGAAATAGATATTTTCTCAATGCTATTAATGCTTGTTTTGGGGCCTTGAAATGTAAAAACTAGCTATTTGGTTTCGTTATTTTAATAACTATTCAGTGTTCATTTTTGTCCTTTAAGCATTTTGTTCCATTTTTCATGTTTGCATTATCTTGAAGGAGAATTATATCTACTCATCCAATTTTCTTTTAATGTTCCTGACAAATTGATGTGCGTATGTAATTGGAAAGCGTTGAATGTTGTCTTTAAATGTGAGGCCGTCGTACTCTTTTGAGCACACATTTCTGAGCATTCTTCCAGTTTATTTGTTTACTTAATCTTGGAATATATGGGCATAGGCCCAGTGTTTACGTCCTAATGTTCATCAAGTTGTGCTTTTCTTGGTGACCTTTAGTATTTTTATCTTCATCTGAAGGACTTGTCTTTTGCTTTAAAGAAAAAAAAGGAATTCATAAGAAGTAATCTTTCTAGTTCTTGTGTTCTTTCTGGAAGGACATTGCAATATTATGTACTTGAAGTTTGGGCATATTAAGGATGACTTAAATTCTTGGTTTATGATATTAGGTTGATCTGGAACACAATCAGTACCGTTCTTTTCAAGGTTTGACATGCTTGATGCAAATTTCTACCAGAACTGAGGATTTTGTTGTGGATACACTAAAGCTTCGATTACATGTTGGCCCCTATCTTAGGGAACTTTTCAAGGATCCCTCCAAGAAAAAGGTTTGTCTATTGATGCTCTAGTTACCTTTTTAGCTGATTGTTCTTATTTATGATGGAGTTAATTTAACTAGGTGATGCACGGAGCAGATCGGGATATCTTATGGCTTCAACGTGACTTTGGCATATATGTCTGCAATCTATTTGACACTGGACAGGTTTTCTATTCCAAATTTGCTCTGTTGTTTAATGTGAAATATTCCTTTGCTGTATTATTCCAATTGTCAGTTTGTAGTTTAGTGAAAATGACTTGATTATTTTATTAGTTTGTTTAATAATTTTGTAATAGGAAATATATTATTCCTCTTGTTTAACACTTTGATTGCTTGAATCTGACATTAAGAAACTGAAGCAATATGTCCACTGGAATTTGTTTGTACAATGTTATCAATGAAAAAATCTGACTGACTAATGGCCTGAACCATGCAAGTGAAAAATGTTGATATTTGAAATGCCAACTATGTTATGCCACTGCCCCATTCAATCACAAATTTTTTTTACTGTGGGACCCAATATTCTATGACGTGTTCTAGAGATAAATGTGTTGGACCTCTTAAACGAGATGAATGTGCTTAATTTATTGGGTTCATCAAGTTGGATTTATGTTACTGGTTTAAGCCTGGAATTCTTCTTGCTCCACCTACCACCTGGATTCTCCCAGCAGTCTCTCTCTCTCTCTCTTTCTTTTGTGCTGTTAATATTAAATTCTATTGTCAATTTTGTCTTATTCTTAGGCATCAAGAGTGCTGAACTCGGAGAGAAATAGTTTGGAGTATCTTTTGCATTACTTTTGTGGAATTATCGCCAATAAAGAGTAAGTCCTCATGTAATAAACTCCAACTGCTTCCTGTAGTCTGATTATCATAAGGATTTTGCTTGCTTTTTTGCACCCCTTGCATTTACCTTTTGGCGTTGAGGTTCAGTACTTATCTATTTCAAGCCCTATGACTGCATGCCCATCTATCATCAGTTTTTTTCTTCCCATTCATTGCATATAATTATCATCAGCCCTTTCTTGTAGATATCAGAATGCAGAGTGGAGATTACGTCCTCTCCCAGAAGAGATGCTTAGGTAATTTCTAGTTTTAGTTAAGATGTTAGGTTTTATTTTGTACTATATTATATGAGCATGGCACACTTACAATTATGTATGGGTGAGATTTTAAAGCCAGATCTAATAGATTGAGGAAGTAACCGGAATTTTGGGTTTTTTCTTCTCCTCAATATATCTCATGTTTCTTAACTTTTCTTAGTAACTTGAGAAATTAGAACAGGAATTTGTTTTTAGGTAGGGTCAAGATTATGATTTTAGTTTAGTTATTGGCATATCCACATAGACAGACACTCATCTCTGCAGTAATGTTAACTGCAATAATCTTCATGTTCTGTAAGAATGTACTGCTATCATAATTAACAGCTGTACTGATATTCTGCATTGTAACTCAACTAAAATTTGTTCACACTTCTATTACAGTTTATGTGCTTTTTTTATGCAGATATGCCAGAGAAGATACCCACTATCTGTTGCATATATATGATGTAATGAAAACCATGTTACATTCAATGCCTAGTGACTCAGAAAATTCCGATCCTCCTTTGGTTGAGGTACATTTTTGCGAAGTTATAACATTTCTGTATATCTATAGTCAAAATTGCCATGCTTTGTTCCTTAGTGGTGTCATGTTGATTAGAGACCAAAAATCATGTGTAGTTAAAAGTGGCTCGTGCTATTTGTAACTTTTGTGTTTCCTCTTACCTTCTAATTCTGGAGATTGAATTTTGTTTATTTTAACTAGTTTCTGAATAAGCTTTCTCCTATTTGTTTTGGTTTGAAACAGTCAGGGGTTACCAAAATGATACCAATACCATTTTCTTGATGTCAATTCTTAAAATTAGTAATAAAGTATTACCAGTTATTTTTGCAGCTCATTTGAGTCTTGTAGTGTTGACAGGCTGATTTCTAGGGAATGCGTTTTGGGTTGCAGAGGCACTACTCTGTACTCACCAGCTTGAGCAATTTGTAACTTGTTGATTACAGGTCTACAAACGCAGTTATGATGTATGCATGCAGCTTTACGAGAAGGAGCTCTTGACAGAGACTTCATATCTCTACATATATGGGTACTATTGCTGGCCATTTCACCTGAGATTTCCATTTACTGTTGCATGAATTGCATATTAATTTTTCATTGCCTCCCTCCCCCTCCCTCTCTCTCGTTGTTTTCAACAGTTTTCTTTGTGTTAGTCCAGCTTAGCACATATGAACCATAATGCTTTTTCTGCTTTTTATTATGATATAGGTTGCAGGATGCTGGATTCAACGCTCAGCAGCTTGCTGTAGTCTCAGTAAGTTGTTAGCTATTCCATTGTAATCTATGTCTTCTTATTAGATGCAAGCATTCGAATTGTAAGAATCAAAGATTGGTAATGTCCATGGGAAGGTTTCTATATTGATTGTTTGGATGAGAGTGCAATGTTTGACTATATCCTGTATCTTTTGTTGAACGCTGGATACTGTTATCTGCTTTTCTTCTTTACAAAATTCACCTTCCTGGGTTTTAGGGACTTTTTGAGTGGAGAGATGTTGTTGCTCGTGCAGAAGACGAAAGTACCGGTTATATTTTGCCAAACAAAACTCTTCTTGAAATTGGTAGGAATCTCCTCAACCTTTCAACTATAGTTTGTTTTAATGGTAGAATATTGACTTCTAAATCTTCATTTATTTGCAATGGTTAAAAGCCAAGCAGATGCCTGTTACAACTAGCAAGTTACGAAAATTACTGAGGTCAAAGCACCCATTTCTGGAGCGAAACCTTGGTTCTATTGTTAGTATTATTAGGCACTCCATGCAGAATGCTTCTGCATTTGAGGCTGCTGCTCAACTTTTGAAAGAGGGCCAAAAAGTAAGATTAACACAGTTTTGATGATCTTTGTCACAAGTTGGTCTTAAACTTGAATATTATTCATGAACATTATACTTATGTGAATGAGGGATACATAAGCTAACTGTAGCAAATTTCATAATTATTTCCTTGGGTCAGCTCCCACAAAAGGCAATAGGATGGGCTGAAAATCAAATCACGTTATGTAGTTAGACTTTAGAAAAATCTTTTAAGAAGAATAGATATTTTTTTATGCACCCTGATGTTTTGTTGTATCCATTAGAATTGTAATCAAGCTTGCAATTCTTTTGATTGCAGCCCTTTGGAGTCTGTGCTAGTAGAATGAATAAGTCTACCCGTTTGGTTGTATGGTTTAATAGTACCTAGTATTTAGGAGGCTTCATGTATATCTTGTTAGTCAGTGATGTTTTAGTCTTGGAAACTTTTTCAGTGATAGGGCTACAAAGGTTTTTACTATCCTTCTCTTTCAAATGATGCTACTGAATTTCTTTCCTATTTTATATGATTGGAACTTTATCTGTGAAGACATTGGAAGCAAATATAGAAGTTGATGATGTACACAATGTTGCTGCTTCTGATGTTCTTACAAACATGGCAACCGCTACTGCTGGCTCCAAAGATCCTCAAGGTGAGAGTGGTAAATTGAAGATTGAGCCAAGTGCCTCTCTGCCAGAGATTTCAAGAGAAAGCAACTCCAGTTCACTTCACAGTAGGGATACAACTAGCTCTGCAGACATTTTACCTTCAGCAAAGGTCTTACTGTTTTTGGTGGGCTTTTGAAGTTTTTTTATACATAAAGAGTTGCTATCTGACATTTGTTATCTTTCTTCTACAGGTTATTGGATCAACTGTTCAGATTCTGAAGAAACCAACCAGTGGTTTTGGGGCAATGCTCGGTGGTGCAGCAGCAAGGAGAAAGTTTGATACGGAGAAAAATGTAAATAATCTATGCTCTTGCAACTTTACCTCATGTTCTGGAATCCTGATAATCTCTATGAGGTGCATCAGTCGTTATTGTGGTTTGAAGTGCTTTGAGACATGATTCCTAAAATGGTACAAAACTAAGAAAATAATAATTATTTTCTTGATGATAATTATAAAAAGTGATTCTTGCTTTTTAAAGTTTGACTTGTTCCATTTCTAACTGTCTTGACCTAGTAGCTTTGACAACCTTTGATTGTGGTCTTAATGCTTTATGAATCGAGGCTTTCTATTGTTGACATGCAATTGAGCTATGTGATGCTATTTATTGGGGCCACTAATTTCATTTGTTTCTTGTTAATAATTAGGAGGGGGAAAAGAACAAGTTGGAAAAGATTAGATCTTCAGTGAACCTTCCATTTCATTCATTTTTGGGTGGAAGCGAACTGCAAAAACCAGCTGTGGAAGAGCCAATAGGATCATTATCAAATGCTCAAGATTATGTTGCTTCTCAAGCTACTTGTTCCAATCTTGAAGAGGAAGATGATGTAGAAACCACAAGAGCCTACAGGAAGGAGGAAGCTCTGAGCACTTGCAATCGAGTAGATGTTATACCGTTGGAAAATGATTCTATGATGGGAAAAATAGAGGACACTGATGTAGAAACAACAAATCTTTCCAGCAGTGATGAAGGACATGTGAGCACTGCTTTGCAAACAGATGAAAGTGAAGAGCCTCTTTCCCTATCTGAATTGTCCTCAAGTTTTGAAAAATGCTTCCAGCCTAATAAGCAAACAAGAGAAATTGCAAAAGTTAACAAACCCCAAGAACCAACTGGTCTTTTGCAACTAAAGCCATTTGATTATGCTACAGCAAGAAAACAGGTCAGATTTGGGGAAGAAGCAGTGAAAGATGGGGAAGAAGGCGGAATCGAGAGTCCGCACATCAAGCTTAATTATAAGGGGGGGAGAAAAAGTTCAGCAATAAGTGGTGTTGAGGGGTCAACGGAATTTAGGCAAGGTAAAAGACGGCAAGCTTTTCCAGCTTCTGGGAATAGGAGTGCAACTTTTAGATGAGGCTGGCGAGGGATTATGTTTTGTATCACAAGTGGATATGACACTTGCCAACTAAAAAGAAGGAAAATATAAAAAACTGAAAAAAGGAATGCTAAGTTTGATGCAATGCTATGGCACAAGTTGAACTTCTGATTGATACTTTATACGAGCCCGTATAATACTTCTAATAGTAAATACAATTTTAATTTTTAAAATTATAAAACTTTATTTTTATTAATAGTTCATATTATAAAGTTAAATGTTTTTTTTATTTTTTTTATAATAAAAATATATTATAAAAATAAAGTTTTTTATAAATTAAAATATTAAAAAAAGTTTAAACAATGGACATATGTTAAAACTTTAGTTTCATTAAATTTTAAAAAAACATTACTTATGTATTAAAATTAGTATAACCAATTCTCTTAATTTATAAATTTAACTTGGTATTTTTTTTTAGTATTTTGTTATACGGTTGATACGGTCACTGTAATCCTAAATTTTTTGGTACAACACAATATTTGATTATTTTAGGGTTAGGGATTATATAGATAAAATTAAGGATTTGATTAATTTAGAGTTTATAATTTGAGTTCATGTACGAAAGTTAGGGGGGTTTGGTTTGGGCAATATATAATTAACATATTATGTGATGTAAGTCATGTAATATTAATGTATTTAGTTTGAGGTTATAAGATTATCGAAGTAATCTCATATTACTACCACATCAGCATTTGGGAGTAATATATAAGGAATCTCATAACTCGTTCATTTAAGTTATTTAAGATTAATGGGGTTTTTTTTTCATTATTGTCCTCTATTTTTTGCCCTTTAGAACAAAAATATTCTTATCAACATAAAGAATTGTCATCTTGTAGCAAAGCCTTTATTTCTTATATAGTATATAAAATTCGTACATTTTTCTTATTTAAGGTTATTTTTACATATTTTGAATTTAAAATATTATTAAATTTTCACTTATTTATGAAGTTCAATATTTATAATTTTAACCTTAAAGTTTGTACAATTAAAAATCATAAAAATCAGAAATAATTAAATATATGGATTTATAAAGTTAATTTTTAAATTATTTTATTCTGAATTTATATACTAATTTTCACAAAAAATTAAAAAGATGATAACCAAGGACAATTATGTCAAATACTTAATATGGTTATATAACATAGCCCTCAACTAAACAAGATTATATTACATTATCTAATATTGAACCAATCAATATTATGTTATGTTTTGACTAACATAATTTGGTTATGTGATTATATGATAATCTAAGATTACCCATAGGTGGCGTTTGGTTTTGGGTAATGTGAGATTACCATAGTTATGTGGTATAAGTTATGTAATATTACTATGTTTGGTTTGAAGTAATGAGATTATCAAGTAATCTCACATTATCGCCATGTAAATTTTTTAGCTTAACATACCAGTAATCTGATTACTATATTTATTTAGATTATGTAAGATTACCTGATTATTTTTTTTCTTGATTTCACTATTATCCTCTACTTTTTACCTTTTGGGACAAAAAAGTTCCTACCAATATTAACAATTACCATCTTCAATAAAGTTACTATGTTTGTATTTTTAATTTTATTTGACTTTTAGTTCATAGGCTCATTAGATTTTTAATTGTTTAATAAAAATACTTTTTAAAAAGAATTGCATGAAAAAATGAATGCATGAACAATGTTAATTAATTAATGTACAAACCTTAAAAAATATAAACGCTATACAAATGTAAAGACTTTAAAAATTAATAATTTAATAAGTTAAAAATTATAAATAACTTATAATAAGTTAATAAGTTAAAAAATTATTAATAACTTATAATAATTTAACAAGCTATGGACCCACACTTCTTTAGATTTTCTCTAACAAAAATAATTAAGTCAAATACTTAAATTAGTATACAATATAAACCCCAACCAAACAAATTTATATTACATTACCTAATATTTAACCAAACAACATTAACTTATGTTTTGAATAACATAATTACTTGATAATCACGTAACTATGGTAATCTAAAGATTAACCCAAACAAAACGGCCGGTTAAGTTTATCATTTTGGTAAGTATTTACAGTTAGACAACAGTTTCAAAAGAAAATGGAACGCCACGTGGCTCAACTCTGAGGCGTGGCACCTGCTGATTGGATGACTGAGTTGTAAGCTGTTGCCTACCAACATAACGATAAAGAATCAAAGCCAAGAAACCACATACGATTCATTTGCAGTTCTACGGAAAATCCAAATATTGAAAAACACTATTTTCGGGGAAGAAGAAGTAGAAGAAGAAGGCTCAAATTGAGAATGGCAGCCATGGCATTTGAAGGCGGAGGAGGAGGGGGCACGTTATCGGAGATATACCAAAGCGCTAAGAAGCTTTTACTAAGAGCTCGTGACGGCATCGAGAGATTGGAGCGGCTTGAGAGCTCCACTTCCAATGGCGGCTTCGACTCTCCAGAGCTCTCCTTTGCTGTTAAGAAGGATATTTCCCAGATCCAATCCCTTTGCATCGACATGGATCGCCTATGGCGCTCCGTTCCCTCCAAACCCCAACGCGATCTCTGGAAAAGGTACACCCACTCGTTTCTTTGGTCGCGCTACTGAGAGATACCAAAATTTCGATAACTTTTCTCTTTGATTTCATGCTTGTTCGACTTGAATGTCTGGTTCTTGAAGTTTGAGGCATGAATTTGACGGTACTCACCATGTTACTTTTTTATTTTTTATTTTTTGTATAATTAGTTGCATGTATCTAAATCTACATGATGTGCTTATGTTAATTATTTGATACTTCTATTGAATTGTCAAGATCCTTACTTTAATCGATTTAAGAATTAGAGATTAGGTGTTCTTCAATTTTGTTGGATATGGGCGAGACAGAGTGCTTGATCTTGCGTTTTCTTTAAAGCTCCAAGTCTCTGATTCACATTTCGAGTTTCTTCAAATTACTTTACGTATGTGTTTGTGCACGAGCAGCAAATTCTTGTATCTCAGTCTCTAGGATATTAAGTTTCTAATGCGTGTCTTCAGAAATGATTACACTTGAAGTTCAAGTGCGTGATTTTTTTCTGAGCGCATTTTTTTATATTTTATTTTCTGAGCTCTAGGTTATTATTCACAAGGAGAGTTGCCAGCAAATAATTTCGTTGCCTTGTGTGTTTTGCATTTTAAAGCTGTTTTTAGGGAACTGAGATACTATTGTCCAACATATAAGCCAGAATCTAAGGGCCTCTTATTAATATTACTTTTTTCTATTAGTAGTGAATTCCAGTTCAAAGAATTATCTTGGAATTTTTACTTTCAGCTTATGCTCAGTAGGAGGCCATGGAATGAATAAATTAAGGTTGGTATGAAATGAGGAATGTAATATAATGGAGACTACATGAAGGAAGCTATGTAATGGGGATTACTTGGATGAAAGGCATAGTTTTTGACAAGATGTAGACGGATTTGATTACATTACAACTTTTATGCACAATTGAATAAATGATTACGTTACACCTTCTATTACATTGTACCAAACACCATCTAAGTGTATTCTATACCCGATAAAATTTCTTCAAAGTCATTAGCTTGGAACAAACTTCTTGAAGTTTTTTTATTTTCTTTCAAGAACATTAACATTTAAAGTTCATTTTGGAGCAGTGGTGCATAATCAAGTCTATGTGCCTGTATGTGTTTTACCACAACTTTATATAGATTTTCTATTCCTCATTTCTGCTGTACAGAAAAAAAGTACTAGAAAGAATCAACAAGAAAATGTTTTATTTGCATCCATCTATTTCAACGAACCTCTTCACTTTCCTCTATTCTTTGTGTGCATTTTTCATAAATGATGCAATTCACAGATTATGTCCTTAATCAGATGATTCAACTTTTGTTGCACAGGAAGGTGGAACAAGTAGCAGAAGAGGCTGAGTCATTCAAACAAAGTCTGGATAAGTATGTGTCAAGGAGTCAAAGGCGAATGAAGGAAGCTCAGGAGAGAGCAGAATTGCTTGGAAAAGCTGTATGTAGTTTTAAATTGTTCCCTTCTTCATCATAGCACTGTTGTTTACTTTTTATCTAAATGATTTATGTACATTCTAGAATGGTGATTCGGCTCATGTTTTGAGAATATTTGACGAGGAAGCGCAAGCAATGACATCAGTCCAGAATTCCAAAAGGTTGTTGGAAGAATCTTTATCAACTGGAGCTTCCATTCTTATGAAATACTCGGAACAAAGAGACCGCTTAAAGGTATATATGATTAAATCTTAATTGCTGTTCTCTAGATGCTGATTCTGGGCTATATTCTTCCCTAGTGTTGCAATTCAAAGTGTAATCTGTTCTCTGATGAGGGAAGATTATTAAATTAGATGGACCGGTTAAGGACTATTTCTTTACAGTTACGACAAAAATTTAGTAGTAAGACTGATGAGCTATGCAGAGGTGCTGCTATGAGGGAATTGATGTTTGAAAGAAATCAATAACTAAATAAATGCTTTGAATTGTTGTTAATAGGACATGTTTCCTGCAAAAAATACAATGGCATCTTGAATTTAATGTAGGCTGTTTATTTGATTCATAGATTATAAATTATTGATATTGATTCATTAATGATTAGCTGGTAAATGCCATGCTGAATTATGGATAAAAAAGGGCAATACTTTTACCTTCAAGTTAACAGTGATTTTATGTTTTATCATGGTTTGTGATTTCTCAAGTTCTTCACCTGAGAGAGTACATGTCGATTAAGAATCTTGATTTTGCATCTAATCTTGAGAGAAGTTTTTCTCATTGAATTATATGTTGCTTGCAGAGGGCACAGCGCAAAGCTTTGGATGTTCTGAACACTGTGGGTCTCTCCAATTCTGTATTGAGGCTCATTGAGAGGCGAAATCGTGTGGATAGATGGATCAAATATGTGGGAATGATTTTAACTGTTGTTATCGTGTATTTCTTTGTGAGATGGAGTAGCTGAAGAAATGGATTGTCGGGTGTGGACTTGCACACACGCAATACTTTCAAGAGTGGCCGAAGTGTTCTTCATGTTAATTTTGCACCGTGGCCTTCAAATATCTTTTCCGAAGATACCGAACTTGTAATTGGCTTACTGAAGAAACAAAATCCTACAGCATTAGTTACAAAGAAGGGCAATTACGTCTTTTCATATTCTGGTTGGACACGGTCCTACCTTATACATGGTTTTTGATGTTCATGTGCAGTCAACAGAGTAGACGAAACAGACTCAAAAAAATTCTTTCATGTGAGGATTGAGGATCTTTGAGATAGTACCTTGTATGCAGTTGCATAAACTTCAATGTCCATATTCCAGCACTGAGTAACATGTGCCTTTCAAAGTGCAGGCTATTCCATTTCCGGAAAGTGATTGAATGATCCAGTGTAGTCTTAAATTGCAAGGCCTCTAAAGTAGGGAATCTTCAAGTTATAGCTAGCTCAATTTATAAATGATTTCTCACCAGCTGTTAATTTGTGTTGATTTTATAGTAAATTATTTTTCTCAAAAGCCTCAGGATTCCGTTAACTTTCAGAAAACAAATGGATTTAATTAATGCAGAAGAATGACTGAATTTGTTCTATGAAGCATTCAACTCTTCATTCCCTGAAATGACTGACAATTAGTTTGAAACTTTTGGCGTCGTGCTCAAACCAAATTCTTCTTTAAGTTTAAATTGGATTCAATTGTCAACTGCTCCTATCGGAAAAAGTTTTTCCGTGTAGACTTAGGATTGGTTTACAAGAGGATGTAAAGAGTTGAGATATTATGGTTACACTTTAGTCTTTACAGCTTCCCGTGGGCTGGTGATGCCAAAGACAGCTTTGGAAGGAAGTCAATGGAACCAAGCCCCCATCTTTTCACAAACAAACAAACAATGATCAATTATTTATTCAACAATTTAAGCTAATTACGTATCCAATATTGTCAGCTACATGCTTTCAAATTCTTAATATTTTCTTTATAAATGTTGGAATTATAACGTTTGTAACATTAAATTTTTTAATTAATTAAATAAATTTTTATTAATTAGATGTTTATTATATTTTATGGTACTTTATTGTATTTTACGGTCTTTTATTGTCTTTAAAACATAATTTTGTAATCTCTGAATTCACAAGCCTATAAAAAGATCATGCATTTGTCTTGTAAGAACACATAAGAAAAAGTGAAAATTGTTAGATATAACATCTTAAATTCAAAATTCATTTTTAGCCATCTTTTGTTGAAAAAACGTTTACAGCCACTCAAATAAACTTATTACAATTATACCCAATTTTCATGTAAGATGTCTAAACTACCCTTAATACAAAAATTAAGTGATAACGTCTCATATATCATTCTTCTTTTCTACATTGAAGGTTTTTGTATTTTGGGTCCTTCAAGTTTATCAAGTTTAGTTGAGGGATTAAACCCGATTCGAATTTCGTTGAGGGATGAAGAGATTGAGTATGTTGTACTTTGTATATTTATTTTGTGTAAGC
>JANIMX020000049.1:251980-263838 GCA_024582655.2 Erythroxylum kunthianum
TGATGGGTTTCTATTAGTTAACCCCTTAGTTACTATAGACTACACGAGAATACTCTGGAAATAAGAGAGGGGTAGAAAGGGGAATAGTTATACTAAATACTAAATCTATAAATAACAGTTGTATAAGCATATAAAGAGGGGGGGAAAATATGGCAATAGTCTTGGGAGAGAGCTGACCTCTCGAAAGTCAGTGTTATTTTCCTATTGTTGCATTGCTATAGTAAGAGGGTTCTATCAGATTGGTATCAGAGCAGTAGATCTGGGGAATGGTGAATACGAGAATGGAAGGGAGACTAGATATTGTGGAGAAAGATATGATAGAGGTTCAGGAAGATATCACTCACTTGAAGGAATGAGTGATGGAAATTAGGGATTTGGTGGGATGTATCGACAGACAAATAGAGAGAATTTTACGGTAATCTTGGGAGAGAACTGACCTCCCGAAAGTCGGGTGTTATATTTCTGTTGTTGAATTGCTATTGAATAGAGGGTTCTATCAGTCTGAAACAACATGGGGATAAGGGCAAGGCAAACTTTGATTCTTCAAAGTTGGGGTTTACTAATAGGAGAACTTAAAGTAAACTTAAGTTCTACACTTAATTTGACAGCATTTTGATTAAAGGCAAGTAATACGTCTTTGTTAGCCTTTCAGTTCTTCTGATATTGATGAGTAACATTTTATTTCTTGTTTTCTTATTCTTTACCAGAGCACTCTTGATACTCCTTTGGCGATTGTTGTCTGGGCTCTTACCTATTTAATCTGCTTTCATATTAACAAGTGGCTCTATTATGTGTAAGTTTCCCCCCGTTTACTACCATTTCTTCCATGGTTTTTAAAAATTAACTAATAAATTTATGAAAGATTTGTAGTTATTAGATAAATTGTTCCACTTGATATATAATGCTGAGGCTAGACTGCTGTAATCCAGGGACTTAAACCATAATATCTTCAGTTATGATCACTGGATGATAGGAAAACATACAAGGATTTGATGAGATTGTGATTGTACATGGATAAGGAGAAACTGATCTTGCAGACGGTCATTCTGTTTTATGATCTAACCTTCTACACCGGTACTTTTTTCTTTCTCCAATAAGGGATGATGTGTCTTCTGCTGGTGGGAGTGGTTGGCTCCAACAAAGAGGACAATTAACAGCTAAGAGACATCGAACTGAATTCCTGAGCAGGTCAGCAAAATCAAGCCCTGAAGGGAAGATGTGGAATAGTCCAAAGAGCCCATCTTCATGGTCCACCCCTGTCAAAGGTACTAGATTTGCTTATGTTCTTACTTTTATATTCTTGATTTCTGTGATACTGGTAGTGATCAACTATCCTATTGTTCTATGCTTTTTTCTAGTTAGATTGCTATATTATTTTCATGCAAAGAGATTGATGATATTTAGCCAATATTCCTAGAACATATATTCTCTGAAACTTGGCATTAGATACTATGTATGTGTTAACTTGTGAAAACTTTTGGATTGCCTTATTGCAAGGTGTTTAGCCACTAAATCTGGTTACCCTGATATGGATCCATATGCTGTCGTATTGAAATGTCGTTCTGATTGGCTGTATACTTATGGAACATCTACCAGGTTGCTGTTTGTTGTGATCTTGTAGCAGTTTTCTAGCAGCACATGATTCTGTATTGGCTTTGACAGGCTTGATATCACCATCTGGTCGATCGCAAGCAACAGATCGGCGAGATTATTACTCTACCTTCCACAAGACTTCCAAGCGGAAGAAGTTCTCAAAGAAAGAGTGGGATGATTTCTCACGGGAATCAACTCGGCAAGCAGTAGCAGAATGGGCAGCATCTCCAGAAGTCACTACCTGGATTATAGAGAATGCAGGCCGAATTCAACTCCTTCCTAGTGATTGCAGCTCGGAAGAAACAGTGGGAAGTGAATCAGACTCCACTGGAGAGAATTATGTCAGGAGTGGTAAAAGGTTCAGCATGTTTACGTGGTAACAATCAGGAATCATGTGGTTTAGATCATACGAAATTGGAAGTTATTGAATATGTGAATCAGACACAAAGAAGCAGTAGAGCAGATTTTCATACAGCACTAACCTGTAGGTTTGTTGTAAGTGCTTGTTTTCTGAATTGGCCATTGTAATTTCAGCTAGAGGTTCAGGGTTCTGGTTATTGTTGTAAGCATCTGGAAATGAGAAATTTAATTCCTTTTCTTTACGAATTCCAGTATCACATGTACTATTCATTGTATTTGTAATATCTTTTTTTTAATCCAAATATTTCCCTATTTTTATCTATCTATATATATTACAATTTTGTTGAGAATGGGTGTATTACTATTATTTACACTGCTGCAACGCCAACGAACCATAAAGAAAGCGTTGCTGACGTGGAAACGGATGATTGGTGGTCTTGTGAGTGGGTGTATGAATTAAAATTGAAATTCTCATTTCCATCCGCTTCGTTGCATCGCCTCGAAAAATAAATTGTCTCCGTCCCAAGCAAAAGCTGGTCCTGGTCCATTTCGATGCCGCAGGCAAGCAAGTCATGCAGCCCCACGAAATCCCTGTCCATAACGGAAACCATAAACGGGTCGCACAGGTTCACAATCCAGGGATACTCCTTAGCGAAAGGGATCGGAATCGGAAAACACATAGCCAGCGAGAATTTCACGGTTGGGGGTTACCAGTGGGCCATATACTTCTATCCTGATGGGAAAAATCCCGAGGACAACTCCTCCTACGTCTCCGTCTTCATCGCTCTCGCTAGCGACGGCACTGATGTTCGCGCCCTCTTCGAGCTCACCCTCATTGACCAGAGCGGTCAAGGCAAGCACAAGGTTCATAGCCACTTCGATCGTTCTCTCGAGAGTGGCCCCTACACTCTCAAGTATCGCGGCAGCATGTGGTCTGTGTGTGCTTCCTTCTTTTCCTATAACTTTGTTGCAATGCCATCAACTTAGGGTTTCTGGTTTATTCTAGTTAATTCTTTATTCTCCTTATATTTTTCAGGGGTTACAAGCGTTTCTTCCGGAGGGCAATGCTTGAAACCTCAGATTTTCTTAAGAATGATTGCTTGAAGATTCACTGCACTGTTGGTGTCGTGGTTTCTGCAATTGATTGCTCCAGGCTGCATCCTATAAAGGTTCCGGACTCGGATATTGGTTCCCAGTTCGGTTTGCTATTGGAGAATGAGGAATTTTCTGATGTCACTTTTGATGTGTGTGGAGAAAAATTCCATGCTCACAAGTTGGTGTTGGCTGCTAGATCTCCTATCTTTGAAAGTGAGCTTTTAGATGCGATGGAGGAAGAAAACAACGAAATTGTTATTACAGATACGGAACCTAAGGTTTTCAAGGTATATATATATATTCTCAGTAGTTTTTGTTTACTTTGGGATAAGGAAGCATTAGTTAGAACCATGTAATGATACACATATGTATGATATACAGCTATTCCAAAGTAATTCATTTTGTTCATTGATGTAAAGAACAGTTCTTTACAAGTTTTGGCCAAAATCTTATGTACTCCATCTGCTCATGATATTTACTTGAGGCAACCTAAGTGAAAAAAGAAAGTAATCGTTCCAGTTTTAGCAGATGAAGCTTGCCAGCATATTGTAGTGGACGAAAAAGATTTATACTTCCTTTTTTGGCCGACTCAATTAAAGCATCAGAACTAAAAGATACTTCAAAAAGTCTGAATTCTCTGCAATCTCATATAAAAGAAACTTTATTTTTTATCCACCATCTACTTATAATAAAGATCATTATTTATTTTCACCATAGGAAAACGTTTAAGATGCTCAATGCCAATACAGAGTAGAATGTAAAGAATAGGCACAAGAAAAATGTGGTTAGTAGTAAGTTGTGAAATGTACAGATATCTGCATTGTGAAACGTATAAGCTGTCATACGAAGTATATCTTTAACCTTCTTTTTTATATTCTCTCACATGTGCTTTGGAAGGCTTTGTTACACTTCATATACAAGGATACGTTGATTGAAGATGATGAGCTTTCTCCATCGAGTTCATCTTCCATGCCCCCAGTGTCGGACACATTAGCTGCGAAACTTTTGGCTGCGGCAGACAAATATGACTTACCTAGACTTAGATTGATGTGTGAATCTGTACTGTGCAAGGACATATCCGTGAATTCTGTGGCCAATATTCTATCTCTGGCTGATCGTTATCATGCTATGGATTTGAAATCCGTTTGCCTAAGATTTGCTGCCGAAAATCTGATAGGTACATTCCTCACTGTGAGCTGTTTATAATTCTTTTCAAAATGATTCTCATGGTGAATTTGCATATAATAACTGATATCCAAATGCATTTAAGATCTATGCTATCTCTGTAGGTAGTCCGAGTTGCAATTAGCTGTGAATTGATCCTGTATGGTGGTTATTTCATAAGTTAGAGAAGATGGTTTGTGTTCTGTTCTTGTATCATTTATGGGTTCTGGTTACAGGGTTGATTCTGTCTTTGGCTTGACCGAGCTGTACACATTGCGTAGGTGTAAATTTGTGAAATACACGTACAATATTTTGTTCATCATGAATCTTTTCTTCATCATATGAGGCACAGTGGGTTTAGATAGGAATAATTTGTGTCAGAAGTTTTACTTGTAATGCTGGTCAGGTGCATTACAGTTGTTAAAATTATTACACCTTTATGGAGAAACAAATTAAAGATAGTTGCGAGGATGATCACTTTCATGGCAGTTGATCAGCAACTGGTCCCATGGGAAATGCAAGAAAAGTAGTTATTGATACTCTTAGCAATGATTTGAGTTCCTTCTTTCATAAATGCTTGCAGTTTTATAAGTTCCCATTTCACGCCATAATCTGGGTGGCAAGCATTAAAGCTAGAATTTTGCTTTTAGTTCCTTCAACTCTCTTAAGTTAACATGATTGTGAAATTAGTTAGAAAGAATGCTCCTAGATATTTTAGCCACTTGGAAACGAGCAATTACCCCAATCAGCTTATCAGAATTAAACGGTTTTCTTTTTCTACTTAATTACATTCTCAGATGGGATATGTGCCCACGGCTTGATCTCACCATAGTTTCAAGAAACATATTGGCTTTTAAATCCAGCAGGAGCCATTCCCACTGTGTCAGTAAACATGGAACTGAAAGAACTAGGAGGCTGGTTAGCTAGTAGCAATTTTTTATGTTTAAGCAGTACAAGATATTGCGGGATAGCCTTTATAATACACACAGGATGTCCTGAGATTGATGGAATAACAACAAAGGAAAGAACATTTTCTTGGAAATTTTCATTTGTTAGACGAATGTATATGATATTATAATTAAATTTTACTATACTCCCAAGTTGTTGTTGTTGTTGTTGTTGTTGTATACTCCCAAGTTATGATCATTAAGTTTACCTAAGAAGCTGTCAGCCTATTCATCTTTATAGGTGTATCTCTCTTTTTTTTTCTTCATGTTGTGAAATAGAAGAAAGATTTTTTATTTTCCTTTCCCTGTTCCAAGGTTGAATACCTGCCGTCTCATTTCTATCAAAAGTTACCAAATTGGCTCTAATAGTTCAATTGGCAGGAGAAAATTCTAATAAGAGAACCTATGCATGAAGTTAATTTGACATAAACTTGCATCTTATATACCTATATGCATATCTATCATGAACAGATATAATTAAACCAAAGTCTAGGTTTAAATCCATAATAGTATCGTATAGTAATGGTTCCTCATAAACAAGTCATTTGTTTTGTTTGACAAACTTGCAGAGTATGCCATTCTAGGGTACTGACCTAATAACACTTTGTTCGCCAGACATTCTTTCGATATCAGTACTTATGATCTTTAACTTAAACAAATAAGAGTAAGATATAATACATGCATTTGTACATGTATGTGTGTAGAGGGGAGGGGCAGCTGAATTTGGCTCTGATCTTTTAACCATTCCTCTGTTGATTAATTACATCAACACTATGTTATGAATGTGGGGTTTTTCTTATCTGTTCTGACATGTTAGCTATGTAACATCACCGTGAGCTAATGTTCTTTTTTCAAGTTCTGCTCCCTCATGATCAAAGATCTAACAGATGACTCATAATTCTTCCTGTATTTTGAAGTTTCTTTTGTTACTCTGTCATTTAAATCATAAGCCTTATGCTGTGTTTTCTGATCATCTTGTTGGATTCAGCTGTTATGCACTCTGATGGTTTTCAATATCTGAAAGAGCACTGTCCATCATTGCAATCTGAGCTCCTAAAGACAGTTGCAGGATGTGAGGAGGAGATAGTCGGTGGCAGTAAGAGTCGAACTGTATGGGCACAATTCTCCGATGGTGGTGATACGAATGACAGGAGTGTAAGGCAACAAGCCTGGGAAAATGGAGCAGAAAGAAGCCAAGGTTTATGGGTCCAGCTAGATGATGGCGAAGCTAATGGGAGTCCTAGGCAGGAAGATTGAAAGTGGACATAACTCTTATTTGTAACATTTCATCAGGGAAATTAGGTGGGAAGGAAAATAGGGCGAAGAGAACAAAAGAGGAACTGATGGGGATATTTGATATTTCCTGACTGATGGTTGTGCTGCTCTTTTGATTCCTTCTCTTTGTTGTATGTTGAGCTTCTCGCCTTTCATGTGCAACATATGGGGTAGAGATATAGCTAATACATGTTTTTATATCCGACCCAAAAAGAAAACGTTCATAATTACTTCCTGGGGATACAAGATGCAATAACGTAGTAGCTTATGGGATTTTTTCTTTTCTAGTTCTGTACATGTGTGAAAAGATTGTCAACTTCAACAGAACACCAGAAGACTAAACTCTTTCCTGTTAAAGACAGTGCCTTCATTGGAACTGTAGAGTAAAACATGCAATTCATTCCAATCGCTGTCTCACACTACCGACTGTAGGGACGTAAAGCATGTTCATAATCAACAGTGAAGCAAGAAGTTGTACTTCTTCCTCTGCTGCTAGGCTTCCAATTCTTGCCTATTGCTTCGCAAGAGGGACTGGACACCTGAAGTACTTATTACAACTTGAATATGACTTGCCTCTTCTTGCCAGGTTTCATATGCACTACCTGTTGCTGTCATACTTGTGCACGCCTACTACTTACCACAACAATAACACTAATTAGATATCTCACTGTTTAATAATACGTTGTTTTATTCTTACTTGGTAGTTATTATTAGTTAATTTGGCCGAACAATTTTTCTTTCAACTTATAGCAACTGTTAACCCAGCTTGAGGTCAGATTCATACACGACATGCATGATACTACTTCATTTATCAAGAAAATAAAAAAAGTAGAGTTTCATATTCTTAGATATAAAATGATGAAGAGTGGATTTTACGTGGAACATATTTACATATTTGTCATACTTGAAATCGACATTGATTGCTGGAGTGGGTTAGGCCAGGTTTCTCACCACAAATTTACTATATTTTATCATGACCAATGGAGTGGTATTAAAGTCTCAGAAACACTCTGTAGATTGGAACTAGGCAACAGTACAAAATTAATGACAGGATGAAGTAGCCAAGATAAAGTTTTGATGTTACTCATTTGGGTTTTTATTTTAGAAACAATTTCTCTGCTAATTATTAGGAATAAGGTTAAGTATTATAGAACATTCTTAAAAGTTTCCCTTAGAATAACTAGAGTTCGGCACGAGTTCTATCGAATAAAGTTAATGATTAGAAGTATGGGGGCGCAAAGCCTTTGACCTATTCTCAAACTTTAAATAAGTAGGACGGTGCAGCTGTTCCGTTAAGATTTCTACTGATTTTGTTATTGTTTAGTATATCATTATTACATCACGCAACCTACATTTGATTCTTCTTACCCGCCTAGCTTTATCAAGCATCAATCCGAAGGGTTTTCCAAATCCACCTCTCCTATGCATTTACGGAAGGTTGAACAGTTATGTAAGAGGTATTTTCTTTCTCCTCTCTCTCTATCTTTTTCTTCTTCCCTTTATCTAATGAAATTCCCAAGCTAAGCAGCCAGAAAAATAAGAAGCTATATTGTTAAGGTGCAAGGCGCACAAATGACAAGGTCATGACTCATACCAGAGAACTTTCTAAAAGTTTGAATGGATTTTGATGGTTGACTATTCCTTTTACCAAATGACTTCCATGTTCTTCTATCACCACCTACGAGTATACGACTTTAATGTGAACTCAGAAAAGAAAAAAGAAGAATTGAAAGAATCAAAACTCTTATCAAATTACGTATGCAAACACTCCATTAGATACCATTCTCAATTGATTTTGAGTAATCTTAGATTATTATGATTATGTGACGTAAGTTATATAATATTACTGTCTTTAGTTTAGGGTAATAAGATTACCGAATTAATCTCACATTACTGCCATATCAACTTTTGAGGGATGTTTGGTTTGAGGTAATCTTAGATTACCATAGTTATGTTACTCAAAATATAACCTAATATTGTTTGGTTCAACATTAAGTAATGTAATATAAACTTGCTTGGTTGGGGGTTATGTTGTATTACCAGATTAAGTATTTGACTTAATTGCTCTTATTAGGAAAAGTTCAAGGAAGTGTGGGTCATGACTTGTTAAATTATTATAAGTTATTAATAATTTTTAACTTATTAAATTTTTAACGTCTCTACGATCTTTTTCTCTACCACGTCAATCAACCTTCATGTATACTGTACATTAATTAATTAACACTGTTCATATCTTGCATGCATTTTTTAAGCAATTCTTTTAAAAAATACAAACATAGTAAGTTTTAGTCAAATGTGACATGCAAATTATTTAAAACCATATAAAATATGGTATAAAATATGTTATAATTTCTACTTATCACTCAGAGGGAAAGATAAAAAGTAAAGATTATAGAATTTGATTAGCATGAGACATATATTCAATATTTTAATTTAATACTTTTTTAATAATTACATTCATAAAATGTTACTTATATTTTAATTACATTTTTCACCTTAAAACTTTTGCTAACCTTAAAACATTATTTACAATTACCCGATAATCTTTGTTACAATTAAAATCATTAATACTTTACCAAAAAGAAAAAAATATAGGATAATAATGGAATAAAAAAAGATAACCAGGTAATCTTAAATAACTCAAATGAAGATGGTTATCACATTATTGGTACATTAAACCCAAAAGTTGATATAGCGGTAATGTAAAATTACTTTGGTAATCTTATTACCCCAAACCAAACACAGTAATATTACATAACTTATACTACATAACCAAGGTAATCTCATATTATCCCAAACTAAACGCCCCCTTGGGGTCATGTACCAGAAATGTGATAACTCACATTCACTTAGGTTATCTAAGATTAAAGGGTTATCCTTTTCTGTATTAAAGGACAATCTTCTTTATTCATATTTAAAATATTTTAATTTTATGCAATTTTTATGGCGATCTAATACCAGTTGAATTTTTTAAACCTTAAGGGCTCGTTTGGTATGCCGTATTAGACGATAAATATGATTAAATAATACATGTCAGGTGTTTGTTGTCGACTTGTACATGACAATTTAATACGCGTTAGATATTTAATATTCTCTTTACCCGAATATGTAATACAACTCACACACCCTAGTTTAATAATATTATGACTTCATAATGCATATTACGAGCGTGATAAGCTTGTTACGCCCTTGGCGTTAAAGCTTCACGGTAGTGGTGACCAAATGGTCACAGTGATGGTAGAGTGGTGGTGGTGACGGTATTTTTTTGGAAATTACTAGAACTGAGGTGGGCCACGAGTGTGGTGAGATTGGGGCACAGGCGTGGTGACCTCGCCACCCGTGTTCACCACCATAGTGGCCAATTAGTCACCACACCATTTGATCACTAATTTCTGGATTTAAAAAAATTAAATAGTCAAATCCGAAACAACACCAAACACATTATAACTTAATCAAACTGTTTATCCAAAACAGTACCAAATACCGTACAACATAGTTAGTACTCTTCGGAACAAATTAATACTATCCGTCAAAAATTAGTCAGTACAATTCGACATACCAAACGAGCCCTAATTTTTTTATTTTACCGGTTTAATTTTTAATCCGATTTTTATTCTCATATATATATATATGCGCTAATGGATGTGTACTTGGACAAAAACATAATTAATTCATCCATTAGCTTTAGGGTACACTAAAAGTTGAACTCTTATACCACCTTATTAACCCTTCATATATAAAAATTGCAACGACGAAGTAATGGCCAGCCTGCAGATCTTATAATCGTTATAGTCATAATATGTGTGTCCCACACACATTGCATAATGGCCACTCAATATGAAAATCCACATCCCATTCACAAAAAAAAAAAAAGAAGATACGTACAAGAAACGAAAATTATATAATATGATGAATAATAAAATAAAGGTGCATTATTAATTATACAAGTCCAAAGAATCACATGGATTCAAGAACACGTGACTTTCCAAGATGGATTCCATTATTGGCAAGAGCATCTTCATATTGTAAATCGTACTTACACCAAGATAAATTTATTTATTTTTAATTAAAAGTTCAAATATTTACGAATTACATAAACAATTTTTTTAAAAATATATAAAAATATTACGTTTAATTAAAATCTCTTACTTAAATCTCGTAAAACGAAAAAATTAAATTTATTAACATTTTATCACATTAAATTCATGAAGAATTTTCAATGCTATCTATCCCCTGTTTTCACAAATAATGCTATGGATCCTAAATCGAATCAAGTAAGTGCTCTTTTAGTTACCATGAGGTACACGTCAAATGTGAAACTTTACAATGGAAATATTATTATTATTTTTATCAAATGTGTGGTCCAAATCTAATCGGATTTCAATGGTTGATAAAATTAGATAGTGACGTTGAATATACCTTGCTTGTCGCCTACATACTTAGTTAAAAAAACATGTGTTGGCAGACAAACATTGATAAAATACAGAAAAAAGTTGTCATTCTGAAAGACAAAGTATCTCTCAGCTCCCATAATAATAACTACGTCATCTCCCCACCAACACTGAAATGAAGCAAGTCAGAATCAGATTGGGTGGGTGTGCTGCACAAACACTCAAATTTACAATCCCTAGGCCATATTCACAGTTTTAAATTGTTGGGATAACACTAAATGTCTCAGAGGTGCTTTGGAAATAGGAACTATGTGCTCAAAATTTATGATGAAAAAAACAGAGTAAGCAAAAGGTTATAATAACTAATAACAGAGGCTGCTATCGTAATAATAATAAAAAAAACAGATGGATTATCTCTAATTAAATAATGGGTAATTAAAAAAATCACAAATTTACTTTCCGAACTTAAAAAGTGACAATTAAATATTTAAACTTTCAATTTTTTCAATTCTAACCTAACGTTAGCATCTCCGTTAACATTGCTAACGTGACTTGTCCTATGTTCCAAAAATCTTAAACACTTATACACGTCTTACTTAATTAAACTAACTAATTCGATTTAACTAAACTACATCGTTTTGAGATTGAAATCATTGAATCAAACTCTTTGCCTAAATCAGTGGAATTAAAAATCCTAAATCAATTCATTCTCGCACAGCAAAAAAGAGGGCACTAGCATAATAGAGCGTTGTTGTTAGAATTGAAAACCCTAAATCAGTTCGTTCTCACACAGAAAGAAATAGTGCAGCACTAGCATGAGAAAGTGTCGTTATTGCTGGAATTGAAAACCCTAAATCAGTTCGCTCTCACACAAAAAGAATGAGGGCATTAACATGATAAAGTGTTGTTGTCATCTCACACTAGCATGACAGTGTTCTCACATGACAGATTTTTCTTGTTAGAAATAATGGATATTATGGTAGTTTGAGACATAATAATTTATTGATTAAATTGGATATTTGAATAACAAATT
>JANIMX020000049.1:393119-404410 GCA_024582655.2 Erythroxylum kunthianum
TGTGTTCCTTTTGATTTGGATTGGCTCCATGCTCTTTGTATGATTATTTTCTTTATTAATACAATGAAGGTGTGCTGCAAATAATGGTTAGGATTTGGGTTGCCAACATAGTTAGGATGCCATGCTCTAAAGTGATGCTTTTGCATGCCTATTTTATATATATAAAAAAGATACTTACACAACTACAATAGTTTTCATAAACTTATGAATTCGAAAAAATAAAAAAAAGAGAGGAAATTAACTATGTAATAAAATACAAATTCAATTTTATGTTTTATTATGTTCATTCTTTATAAATTTACATATTAAATTGATAATAACATTCAAAAGGATATTTTTTTAATTTAGACAAGAACACATCCTGCTCTAATTTTCAATATTTATAATGTCACTAAATATATCAAAAAATATGATTAAACATCATTAGTCATTTATTTTCCAAAACTATGTCTTACAAGATTATATTATTAAAAAAAAATCAACATTATCAACATAATCAACCAAAGAAATTAGTTTGATTATGTATGAACAATTAATATTGCACATATTAATTAAATCATAATCTTTAAAATATATTAAAGATGATAAAAAAATGTAACAACAAATATGATATTTTAAAGCGGTTTAATTAATTTATAAAAATTTTATAATTTTTAGAATTACCAAAATAATTGTATGTATTTCAGTTATTTCAAGCTCATTATTTTATTTAAAATTTTCCCTATAATTTATATATGGTTGTCATATATTTTAATTTATTTAATTTTACATTTTTATATCCAACTTATTATATTTGACATTTTTTAATTTTCAATTTTCAAAATTTTAAGTTTGGATATAAAATTTTGAAATTAATAAAACTAAGATTATGGTTAAACTGACTGTTAAACCATTGTTTAACTGTGGTCGGTTAAATCGGCGATTTTTAAACCGAAACCTAAAATGTGGACTGGTGGTTAGGTTAAGGTTTATAGATTTTCTTAAATCATAACCAGCAGTTTATTAACTGTGGTTAGGCGTACTCTATTCTCAATTGCCTTTAATTGAATTTAGTGTGCTTTTTGATAATTGACTTATAAGATCGTTTCAAACATTATCTTCTAGTATCATTCTAAAGTAGCAAACTTTAAATTTAATTACAAAGAATTATATGAGAGTCCTAAGGGTATATTAAGAGATTTACTCAACCTCTAGGATCTCACTAAGTATAAGTTGAGAACTTTTGGACTTACATTAATTCCTTTTATGGTCATTTCTGTACACATAGTAAGATTTATGTGCTACGGTATCATCTCCTATTAATTAGGAGCGTATTTATTTCATAAATGCAATATCGTACATATGCTAGTTCAAACATATTTAATTTTTAACCTGAGTTCACTTATCTACTCTTCGCTTTATCTTTACAAACTCTCATTTGATAACTCACACAGATATGGTGACCATATAATCACTCTAAACTAATTTTTTTGGACTTATCATCTAAGTCGACATTTACTATTTAAGATTCTTAATTCAACTCTCTATTATTACCGTGATAATAAACTTAAAATATGTTTGTTCTTTAGTCAACACAAATACTATAGTCGATTATCCATGTAAGAAGGCCAAATTTTTATCCGTCCGACATACATTTTATTCTTACAAAAAATATTCCATACAAAGTAACATAATTCAGAATCAAAGTAAAAGTAATTCTTACTACTTAATAAACAATGTCAACTTATATGTGTATTTATACATGACAATACATTCAATGAATAAACATGGAGAAATGTTAATTAATTATATTTTAATATCTATTTAATCTTAGTGATTTCATATACCCAATATATGTTTCTCGGGAAATTGGATTTGTCATTGGGTCTGCCACTATATCTCGTGTAGATATATACTTCATGTTCACTTCTCCTCATGCAACTATATTTTCATATAATTGTACTTGGTATTTAAATGCTTGGTTTTATAATAAAATTTGGGGTTCTTTGTATAATTGTTGCTTGACTGTCACAGTTGATTATTACCGGATCAGTCTCTAAACTAACCAATAATTGTCTAAGTCACACAACTTCTTATACTGCTACCGAAAATGCTATAAATTCAACTTCCATTGTGGATAAAGCAACACACAAGATTGTTTCTTACTTTTCCATGATATAGCACCATTGTTAAGTAAGAAAACAAATTCAGAGTTAGATTTTCTTTCATCTAAATCTCATCTCCAGTTTGCATCTGTACACCATTGTATACATACGTTATTACCTTGATAACCCAATATATAATCAACAGTACTCTTTAGATATCTCAATATTCTCTTTACTACTTTCCAATGTGCTTGTTCTGGATTTGGTTTATATTTGTTCGCCATCACACCACCATAACAAATATTTGGCCTTGCATACATCATGACATACATGAGACTTCCAACTGCACTAGAATATGAACTTTTCTTCACTTGTTCCCTTTTTTTGTGGCGTAGATGGGCAAAACTTCTTACTAAGACCTTCGTCTTTACTAATATAATTATCTATTGGTTTACAGTCTGGCATATAGAATTGTTATGAAATCTTTTGAAGATAAGTCACTTGAAAAAGTGACAATAATCTCTTAAAATGTTCTCTTAAAATCTTAACTTCAAGAATGTATGTAATTTCACCCATATCTTTCAACTCCAATTCATATGACAACTAATCTTTGATTTTCTTGACAAATTAACAGTCATTACAAGTAATCAAAATATCCACCACATATAAAAATAAATTCGTAAATTTATCTTTGGATCTCTTAATATATACACAATGATCTTCATCAAGCATATAAAAATTGTATAAAATGATTAAGTTATAAAAACGTTTATGCCACTTTCTTGAATACTGTTTCATATCATAAATTGATTTTAATAACCAACACACTTTATATTCTTGGCGTATCTTTGTCAAACCTATAGACATTTCCATATAAACTTATTCTTTTAATTCTCCATTTAAAAAAGCCGTGTTTACATTTATTTGATGCAATTTAAAATCCAAAGGAAACAGCGACAACAGTGGTATGGTTCGATTGAAGTAACAACGTGTCACCAAAGGAAGCAGCGACAACAGGGATGACGCCAGTCATCGGTGCTTATCGCCGTTGGTACTCATTGTTTCATGCATCAGCCAGTGATGCATTTTTAGGTTTCTACTATCATATGGAATGTATATATTGCTGATTTTATAGAACTATCGTATGGGTTGTGCATTTTGTTGATTTTACAGAAGCACAAAGGATGTTTTCCTTTGATATTTGTGTTATTCTCTATGTGTTTGTTGTTTTGATAGAATCAGGTGTCAAAATTGGCAATTCGAGATTATGGGTTACAAACAGTTAGTTGGATTTCGATGTGAAGATTGAACGTCAATCTAAGTTTTGTTTTCCTTAATCTAATTGAATGTTATCTAGAAAAAGATTTTCAGTAATATGAAGAAAAATATTCAAAAGAAAAATGACCCATTTATCTCCATATTATCCGAAAATAGGATCTTTGCATTGCAAAAAAAATACTCGTGTAATGTTTACATAATTTCAGGCCAAACCCAAAAAAAAAAAATGTCCAATCCAAGAAACAAAACCACATTCAAAGAATATTTAAGATTATATTACTATTATACCCTATGCGATTAAGAAATTAAAAAACAATTTAATCATATTTAAATAGAAATTCACATAATTAAGATGATTATTTATTTACGAAATTAAAATAATTAATATTTATTCTAATATCATGATAATTATCACTTTAGAATTTAAAAGTCATGGAATAATAATCAATCCAACACAAAATAATTAATAATTTAATTTAATAATATGATTAAGATGCATATATAACCTTGTTCCGATACCAGTGTAAGAAAAATATATAAGATCTTTCAAACATATGCATCACTAGTTTAAATCAAATCACTTAATTATAATCCATCAATTTTTTGTCATTTACTTATTTCTACATAAATAGAGGAAAAATCAAATCAAATCGATTTGATTTGTATTATAAATTGATAAATAATTTTTTTTATCAATAATTAATAATTAATAAAAATTAATAACAATAGGAATATTTATTTATTAGAACTCGATACTAGGTCTTGTATGAATTGTGAAATATATTTTTTTGTTAAAAACTAAATATTAAATTCTAAAGTTATCAAGTGTGTCTATTCGTTATCAATAACTTTTTTATTTTTTCATAAAGTATAAATATTTTAAATAGGTCCAATATTAAAACTATGTGGATAAAGCGGTATTCCTATCTCCTTAGTATTATGTTAAATAACTTTATATTTTTGAATACCTTGCTTCATTATAATGGAGGTCTGAATATACCGTTGTTAATGATACTTTTGATTATGCAGTGACATTAATCATCATTTGACTATTAAATGTACGCGATATTAATATGGAATAAGAGAATAACATAATATAAGCATCATATACTCTCTTTTTTTCTTCTTAAGCAGTACAACAGAGGGTGTAAACAAAATCAAGTGCAAAAAAGCACATGCGAAAGCGCAGCAAAAGAAATATAGGCAATCAGATCAATTTCCTATGAAAGGGGCTAATATATTTGGCAAATATTTAAGATAAATTCAAGCATGACTCAAGCAAAGAAAGGAGGAAACTAAAAGTACCAACAATCTGAGATAAAATCTTTTAAAAAATAAGTAATGTAATAGAGAAATTAAGAGCGAACCTTCAAACACTTTTAAAGTGGATTTTAATACAAGAAAGGAGCATATTGATTTTAATACAATAAAGTTTATGGAAACCTATTATTGATAAGGATTTATAATTTGTCTGAAAATATACAGTAGAAATTTTAATTTGAGATAGACAGTCAATTAAAAGAAAGGTTTTGATGGAGATTTTTTTCCATTAATAATAATCATATTAAAGATTAGGAAGTTCCTAATATTTCAGTAGGACTATCAAGTAGCTCTTCTTAATAGACTTTGTTTCAACTTCTTAATCAACTTCTTTTCCTTATCAACTCAATATAAGCATCATTAATATTGGGGATGAATTCATAATCAACCCTATATATATGTTCATTCGTTTTTAACTATTTTTTGGTGAAAAAACTTTACAGTCACTCAAACAAACTTATTATATTTATACCAAATTTTCATGTAAGATGCCAGGATATGGAGAATGCAACCTTGAACTTTCTAGCCTCAAAGCTCATTAGTCCAACTTACCCTCTTCCGCTTTGAGAGACCTTGCTTTGTGATCCTAGTCTGTCTATTTTAGGGATGTCTTATAACGAAGAACATTCATGTAGATTACTTTTCTTCATTTATCATAACTTGTGGGATGTCTTATAATACAGAACATCCATGTAGGTTACTTTTCTTCATTTCTCATAACTTGTGGTTTTAAACATCATATTGCTTTCTTATTGTTTCTATAATAGGCATGAATATAAACAAATGTTAATCAGGACTAAAACGAATAATGAGATAGGCATGTTCACTTTATCCTGTAGAGAGAAGAAGAATTAGAAAAGGTGACTATAGCGATAAGGTCACTATTATCGAGCCAACTCTCTTTATTGCCTCCAGCCTTGTTTTCTAACCTTTTTCTCTTCACCTCTTTACTTATCTCAACTAGTAGAGAACATTATTAGCTTCCATATCCCTATCAGAGCTATAAAGGAAGATAAACACTTATTTCCTAACTTCAATTTAAAGAAAACTAACACCATTTTTTATAATATTGGAAGCGAGTATAAGATAATTTATGAAATAATGACTCATAAAGATAGGGATAGAATAGAGGAAATGGATTTTAATCAAATTTGAGTATTTACTAAGAGGTAACTTACTATGGTATGAAGTTTATATAAGTCTTCTTTAGGTTTGACATTGTATTTTTCTTTTTAAAATTTGTCACTTTTGTGATTATAGGCTACAAAAGGGTCTATTAGAGCTTGGCAAGTCTGCCAAAGAGAATAAGGAGGCATAAAATGTAGCCTTGAAGGCCTATAGTGATCTTGAGGCATTTAAGAAGGAAAAAGAAGCTATTGAGGAACAAATATTTAAGCATTTCGATGAGTTGAATAGAGAGAATGGAACACTTAAGGATAAAAACACACACTTGAAAGTTGAAAGTGATAGGTTGTAGTTGTAGTTGTAGTTGTAGTTCCAAAGTTTCTAAGGTGATGATTACAAGTTTGATATCATATGTCACTATCACAGTTATAAGTCTTCAAGAATTGGAACTATGATAACCTTATTAGTGTGATGATGACATGTTTTTATGCTTGTAAGAAGGTTGTTAAAAAGAAGTTCTTATATTTGTCTTTTATAGATATGGATATCGTTGATACTTTTGTCGAACCTGAGCCAATCCAAACTAAAGAGCCTAATAAGTTTTATAGTGTTGAAAAGGACGTCAAGGTTAGTGACCTTACTAGTGGGAAGTCACTAAACCTCAATGTCTACATCCTTGCTTACTTTGAAGGCACATCTTTTTCTATTTAGTGTTTTCGTTCTTTCTTTTTTTACTTTCCCCCTTTATATAGAGGTGTAAAGGTATGGATGATTGGGCATATAAACCTCTTTCATTTAATGAAGTTTCTAATTTCTTTAGATTTTTAAATTTGCTTTATTTTAAAATTGAATAGATTTTACCAAGTATATTCAAACATCTTAGTAGATTTATAGAGTCTAGCTCCTTTGCCTTGATGAAATATAATAGGCTTGAGGAGTTTAACAACATTTCCTTAACAAATCTTAGAGAAAATAAAAAGAACTTCATATGCCTTTTAGCTCCTTTGCTTTAAAATTTTCAAAGAAAATAAAATAAACTTGATAGGGATATAAAGTCCAGCACTATTGCCTTAACAAATTCCAAAGAAATTAAAATTGGACTTAATAAGTCTGTAGAGTCTAGCTCTTTTTCCTAACAAATTTTGGAAAAAAATAAATTGATCTAACAAACCCATAGAGTCTAGCTTCATTGCCTTAATAAATTTCAGAGAAATTTAAATTGAATTAGACAGATATATGAAGTCTAACTCTGTTGCCTTGATAAATTTCGACAAATTTGATTGTCAATATGATATATTTTAAATTGTTAGTTTATGAAGGGTGTAATTTTTTTAAGGACACTATTGTCCTTAATGATCTTTGACTTCTATATCGGAGAGTTAAAGAGGCTTCTCTTAGACCTAAGGCCTTTAGCTTATAAGTTTCTTTTTAAGCTAAAAAGTTGAAAACACTTCTCTTACACCTTAGCCCTCTTAGGCCTACTTGTTTATATCTGAGTTAAGGAGCCGAAGATGATTTCCTAAACTTGAGACTTTTGGGCCTACAGGTTTTTGTTTGAACTAGGGAGCTGAACATACTTCTCTTCGACCTAAGACTTTTAGATTTACATGTTTTTTTTCTTTAGTTAGGGAGTTTAAAAGGTTTTCTCTTGAAATTAAGGCATTTAATTGTGGAGGTTTTTTCTTTGAGTTAGGAAGATAATAGACTTCTCTTGGACCTGAGGTATTTAGACCTGATTATCTTTGATTTTTTGAGCAAGGAGCTGAAGAGACTTCTTTTAGACTTAAGGTTTGCAAGTTTTGTTTTCAAAGCCTAAATTTCATTTAAAAAAAGATGATGGATATTTTATTAATGATCATGTTCTTATACATGGGTTTTTATAACTTTTATCTAATGATAATAATATTCTAGATGAGTTATATTCCATATGTGAGGCATCTCTAAGCTAGCCTCTTGAGCTTATAATTTCCAGGATTGATTACATATTTTATATGGTATGTGTAAGAAAATCCTCGGCATGCATCATATGCACGCGGTGCGAAAAACCAAAATTTTTGGTCCGGGACATTCCTGAAGCCCACGATCCATGTGCACATACAAGAACATACCATCAAACACAAGCTGAAATTGCTATCTACATGTTCACAACATATATATAACATGGCATCTCTACACAATTCAAACAATCATATAAAATCATGTACCTTGTGTCTTCCTCTCCTTCGTTCTTCAATCTTTTACTCGTCGGGTTGTTGCAAACCACAACGACCAAAGCAGACCATCTCTAACGGTATCCATGCAGAGATCAGATAATGAAAACCGAATCAAACTCTTTTGATCCGAAAATGGTTTAAACCAATGTGAAGGTGCTAGCCAACTTTCTTGGTTCTTGGAGAGTGATTAACGTGTGGAGAAGAAGAAAACCCAACAAAACATTTTTGTGTTCTTCCTTTCTTTATGCCATACGTGAGAGAGGATGAGATAGTGATGTGAGTAAGAGTAAGAGCTATGGTTTTCGAGGAACCAGCACCTCCAGAGAGAAAAACAATTACTAAATATATTCTTCTTGTTCATAAGGCTCTAGCCAAAGGATACATATAGCAGAGTTCTAACGAACCCCAGGAATCTAGGCAGGAATAAAGCAACGAAATAGCAACCTAAATCTCAGCATATCAACTGGCATAACAAACACAACAATAAATTAACATAAACTACCCATTTTTCCTTTGTTACTCTCTTGCCCCACCTTAAGTGTAATCCTCCAGATACGTGGGTTTGTGAATAGCTCTTTTGGGCCTTTGTTCAGAAAGCTCATTTGTGGTGTTAA
Source organism: Erythroxylum kunthianum (assembly GCA_024582655.2). Lineage (NCBI taxonomy): Eukaryota > Viridiplantae > Streptophyta > Magnoliopsida > Malpighiales > Erythroxylaceae > Erythroxylum > Erythroxylum kunthianum. Next base: position 401,754 of record JANIMX020000049.1, read on the forward strand.
GGGCCTTACCCGTATCATCTATCCCTTCCTCAAGATTGGACTTTCCCTTAAAGCCTAAGATAGATTAGACCTTGTCCAAAGGCACCCAGGCAGCATCTTCCAGTGGCAACCCCTCCCATTGAACCAAAACTAATGGAATTGGAGGATCAACCGAGTCATCCAATTTTTCAGACAAAATTGCTACAGGCCTGACCAAAGGGTTATCATTGAACCCTTATGATGGTAACACAGCTTCAGAAGTAGAGGTAACAGGACCATAATGGGGTTTCAAAACAGAGCAATGGAAAACTGGGTGAATTTTGGCATGACGAGGAAAGTCTAAGTTATAGGCCACTTTACCAATTCGTTCCATAACTTGGTACAGACCTAAGAACCTTTTTGCTAGCTTCTGTAGATGACGCCCAGCTACTGATACTTGTATGTATGGTCTGAGGCGCATGTATATCCAAGAGCCAACGTCAAACTCAACATCCTGAAGCTTGGTATCTGCAACTTGTTTTATACGTGCTTGGGTTTTAACTAAGTTCTTACGAAGTTGCAGCAAAATTTGATCCCGAGAACTCAACCAATGATCTACTGCCTCAACCTGAATATGACCAGGTAGATAATCCGGTAATGCCGGGGGTGGACGACCATAAGTGACTTCAAACGGCGTATATCCTGTGCTCGAATGAATAGAGGTGTTGTAACACCATTCTGCCCAAGGTAGAAAAGAATGCCACGAAGAGGGTTTTGTGTGGGCGAAGGCACGCAGATACTGTTGCAGTGTTCTATTGGTGACTTCAGTCTGACCATCACTTTCCGGATGATAAGCGGTGGACATACGTAGTCTGGTGCCGCAAGCCTTGAATAGAGCTTGCCAAAATTTACTGAGAAATATCGGGTCTCGATCTGAGATGATGGTTCTAGGCATCCCATGCAGCTTGGCAACCAGAGAAGTGAATAACTGGGCAACCTTGTAAGCGGAATAAGGACTCGTTAATGGACCAAAATGAGCGCCCTTAGAAAATCGATCCACAACCACCAGAATCACTGAGTTACCCTCTGAAAGTGGAAGGCCACAAACAAAATCCATAGATAGATCTTCCCAAATACGCGTAGGAGGTGGGATAGGCTGAAGCAAACCCCCTGGTTTCTTAGTGATATATTTGACCTGTTGGCAAACTGAGCATTGTTTTACAAAAATAGCAACATCCGCAGCCATGGAATCCCAATGGAAATTTTCCTGAATCCGAGCTAAAGTCTTCTTCACTCCCATATGGCCACCAATTGGGGTTTCATGAAATTCAGATAATACTAACCCCTTAAAGGTGCAGTCTTTGGGTAACCAAATTCTGTTTTTGTACAGAATCAGACCTTGGTCCAAGCGATAATCGGAAAGAGAAGCAGGTTCAGTCAGCAACTTAGATTGCAGGTGCACGAAATTTGGGTTTGAGGGGAGCTCAGTACGAAGCTGTTGTAAGAATAGGGGTTGAGGGACCGAGATAACCAGGCATTGAATAGGGCTATCCTCCCCTATTCTGGACAATGCATCAGCGACAACATTTAGTGGTCCGGGTTTATATTGTATATCATAATTATACCCCAATAGTTTGGAAAGGTATACCTGTTGTTCTGGGGTTTGAATGGCTTGAGACATCAGTTCCTTGAGTGGCTTATGATCAGTCTGGATGGTGAAGAAGTGACCCAGGAGATATTGTCTCCACTTCTTGACAGCTGTGGTAATTGCGTGTAACTCCTTCAAGTAGGTAGAGCTACTAACCATCTTGGGGGTAAACATCTTGCTGAAGAAAGCTAATGGTCTCCCTTCCTGAGATAAGACAGCCCCCATACCGACCCCGGATGCATCTGTTTGTAGCAGAAAAGGCTTTTTAAAATCAGGCAGTGCTAATAGAGATGCTTCGGTCATGGCTTGTTTAAGAGTAGCGAAAGCTTTATCTGCCTCAGGATTCCAACCAAAAGCATTTTTCCGAAGCAAGGCAGTTAAGGGGGCAGCGATCACGGCATACCCTTTGATGAATTTGCGATAGAACCCAGTCAGTCCTAAAAACCCTCTTAAAGCTTTCACAGACTTGGGTGCTGGCCAATCTACCATGGCTTGTATTTTTTTGAGATCTGGGGATACCGTACCTGCGCGAACTATGTGTCCCAAGTACTCGACTTGTTGTAGGGCGAAACAACACTTCTCAGGTTTCAAGTAAAATTGAGCCTTCAACAGCAATTGAAAAACAGTCTCCAAATGATCCAAGTGCTCAGACCACGAAGAACTATAAATCAAAATATCATCGAAAAATACGATTACAAACTTACGCAGGAGAGGCCGAAGCAAGTCGTTCATCGTGGCTTGGAAGGTAGCTGGGGCATTACACAGCCCGAACGGGAGCACCTGGAATTCATAATGGCCATCGTGTGTACGAAAGGCCGTCTTATGTATATCCTCAGGTCGCATCCTTATTTGATGGTACCCGCTAAGCAAATCTAGTTTTGAAAACCAAAGGGCACCTCCCAATTCATCAAGTAGCTCATCGATCGTAGGGATGGGATAATTATCCTTAACCGTGATCGCATTCAACGCCCTATAATCAACACACAAACGCCAGGACCCATCTTTTTTCTTCACAAGGAGTACTGGGGATGAAAAAGCACTAGTGCTCGGC
>JANIMX020000049.1:474288-488135 GCA_024582655.2 Erythroxylum kunthianum
ATAGTATTGTATACGACTCGTTACCCATGTGTGTCAGGACTAGCAGGCGATTCTGATTCTGTTTTCGATTTCCGATTCTGTTTTCTGATTCTGATTTCTGCTCTGAATTTTCTGACTTGCTTTTGGATGGTTGTTTTGGCTGCATGTGTTCTGTTCTGCATGTGCAACGTATGCACTTACTGTTTCTGAGTCTCGTATTGTATAAGGAAAATCATCCTCAGAAGGCAATATCGGTTCGAGTGCTCTCTCTGCAAGCATTCCATGACCAATTTCTCTTCTACTGGGTGCTCCTATGCGTCCTACCTCCCCAACACATGACGGAGGGAATGAATACTAGAATACAAAAAAAGCGAAAAATTTAGTGCTTTCACAGTGCTATTCCTGGAAGAGGATTCTATTCAATTTATGAATGCTGGTGATTTTTTTTTCTTTTATTACTCAAAATTTTTTTTAAGAACAAAGGATCCAACTGCGCTCAGAAGCACTAAAAAGCAGAAGTTTCAACTGGCATGATGACAAACTAAATAACTGGTCAAAAGTTGTAACCATTTATCTAGAACTGGAGTTGATCTGAACCACTAACATACTATCATTGAAAAAAATGTCAAATGGAGAGTGAAAAAAGTGAGAGAAACAGAGAATTGTGCAAGCACCAAGTTTTTATTGGAAAAGAAATCACTTCAATGGACAATCAACACTCCATAGGTCTCCACTTTGCTATGCCTATTTATGGAATAAAGAAATGTCAAAATCTAATTATGATAGCATCAGAGAATTGTCCAGATAAAAGCCAAACTAGTACTAAAATCCCTTCTACTTTATAATCTCTTGACCAAGATAAATGCGAAAAAAGGAACAACTTACTCAAAGTTTCCATTATTAGTCTTCTTACTAGTCTTATTTACAATAGCATCATATCAGTAATATAGTCCTAATAGTTATTATTTCATCCCTGAAGTTTTCAGAACCTGTCTCCAATTGCAAATAAAGCTTCGATGTTCTTGAAGGAACAAAAAGTGACAAAGGGGGATCACTTAGTATAATAAAGAAAATTATGGTTTAAATTACAGGCACAAATTTTCAAATAAGCATTTAATCATCAGCAGTTTTAAGTCAGACATAAAGAGCAAGACATGATCAGAAAAATAAATCATTATAACAGCCTTCAAATCGAACCAACAATTGTCATAAACCAGCTTTCTAAAACTCCAGACGTGTAACCATCTTCTCTAAAAAACAATTTCATTATCAGAATCACCCCTGCAGTACCTGAAGATAGAACCTCTTGAATTCTTCAATGTCCACAAGGTTGTCTACTTTTTGAGCCATTTGTTTGTCACCAAGTGTGACCACTGCTAGTGACTGCAAAGGAAACAATGATACATGTAACTAGTATACATTCGTTAGAACTGGCTGCTAGGGACAGCTAAATTTTTTTTGTCTAAAATTCCTTTAAAGAACAATACATGAATGAAGTAGGTTGTCACTAACTAGCATTGTTTTAACAACAGAAGAGTACACTCTCAAGCATAAGTCAGTATTCTAAGAAGTCCTACAAAAATTTGATGTAGGACAGATCAGACATCAGTCCGTGTAAGCTGAATGATGGATCAATGGTGGTCGAAGTTGATTCTTGGCTTCAAATTTTTGTTCCAGGTAGATGAAAATAACAAGTACTACCATTAAGGTGGATGAAAATAAATGTTGCATTTCAACAGACAATGCAATCATCATAGCACTCCAAGGTTGGTATAACAGAGCATATTACGCTAACAATCTATTTTCTGCAAGCATACAAATATTTCATTATTGTCCAAAAATCAGTATTTAATTCGGTAATCACTTCATGCTGTTGACACCAATATCATACTAAAACAAACCTGTGTTTCCCCACGAGTAAAAAGAGCACTTCCATGTGCCCTTGGAAGCAATCCACATCTTGAGTTAATTGGGCGTATGCAATCTGAGTTTCGCCCATCACTTCTTTTACCACCCTATAACAAATGACTATAGGATAAATGATAAGACGTGAACATGCAAATCATCATCGTCATGATCATATTTGATAGACGAGATAAATCTGCCAAGAGTTGCAGAATATTCCTATGCCTTGTCCCATATAATCCACATTATTGAACCATGTTTCTGTTTCGGGTGTAATTTCATAGTCCAAGTACTGTTAATACGCACATAAAAGTTCTATAGGCCAAATCATAATTCAGTTGAGAAACTGCAAAATTTTGCAAGCCTCCTGAATCAGATAGATTCTATCACATTAATCAATAAAATTCATGCAGCCTTTTTGAAAAAAAAAAAATTGAAGTCTACCATAACTCCTGGATTTACAGAGAATAAAACAACAAAGAAAACAGTAATAACCATTACTTTTTACTTTCCATTGATAGGTCAAAAATTAAAGGACAGAAAGAAGAAATCATGTGTTGAAAGTTACATGTAATATTTTGCTTCCCAATGAATGAGATTTTGAAGAAAAGTTTCTGCTAAGAAAAGTTAAACACATAATATAACATGGGGCAGAAGCTCTAATGCTGGTAGAATCCTTACTTTCATCTTTCCTTCTTCCCCCATATAAACCAATAAATAAGATAAAAAGCTTCCTTTCCTTTTTACTCCAATTTCCTGTTCTATTATCATTTCCTTTCCCTTCTCTAAATTTTTCCCCCAATAACTGAATACACTTTGTAAGTCAAGTCTCAGGTTAAAAGGCAAAATTTTCCAAAGATTGGACAGACCAGCTTTTGATTTCCTCATCTCAACCATTACTTGATAGGCAGACCTCATACCTCCACGATACGCCTACGAAGGAATTTGGATGTGATTTCTTTGAAAACCAACTTCACATCTACCTCGAGGAAGAGCTTACGGAGGGCAACCCAGAAAAGATATTAAGAACATGCAACAAAAAGATAGAGAAGTTATACAAATCATACCTGATAAAAGGGTAATAACATAAACCAACACTCACCACTGGAGGAGATTTTCGTGAAATAGGTTTTATGTGTACATCCCCTTCGTCCACTTCACCGTCCACAATAACTTCCTCATCCTCATCTTCATCCTCAAGCATCTCTGCTAATGTTTCATTAGTTACAAAATTTTGGTCTGTGCTTATGTACCCTTTCTCTGTAAGTATATTGAGGACTTTTTCTTCCAGAGATACAAGAGCCTTTCTTCTTGGTATCTTTCTCCTAATCTGTAGCGCTTTCACTAATTCATCACCACAGATTTCCTGCCAAATCATGCAAAAGATAACTATATAACAACAATTATACTAGAAGTAAACTTGATTAGATAGAACACCATACTCTGATTAGAAGTAAAGGGTTAACTGATAGCATAAACCCAAAGGAACAGAGAAAATATTACAGGAAATAGTTGCGAGGATAAAAAGTTATCATGTTCCAATCAAATCCTTTTGATACAAGGGTACATGTTTAAATTATGGATTTTTCATATTTATAGTGTCTGCTTAAGAGCATAATGGATTTTTCATATTTATAGTGTCTGGTTAAAAGCATAATGCTGAATTTCCTCTTAGGCTCTGAAACATTATTATTTGTAAATATCAGGTAACAACAGATACTCGAGGAGCACAATATAATATGGCACACATGCACTTAAGATATGCAAGCCTCCTTGACAAGCAAAAGATCAGTCAAACAGAGTGCTCAAAATTTCTGGCACATTCTGCATATCCAAGGTGACATGAAAAACTTGAGAAATTAGCAATCTATCTTTTATCACAGAAATTGTACAAAAGCACTGGACTATAGCACCACCTGTATTGGAGAAATAACATTCAATGATCAACCCAAATGTTAGCCACCGAACTAGAAGAACACAAGATTAGAAGCAAAGAGAAGGTTAAAGAGCTACAGTAAAAGGTAACTCTAAGTACCTCTACATGTTTATAGAGCACAGGGGGCGGTAATCTGATTGCATCAAACATTTTTGGCTTCCCACACTTCTTCACCAAAGCATCCACTTCATTGCAAATGGCACGAACTGCATCCTGGCTTTTAATGAACAAGCAACACTTTAATGTTTGATTTCCTCAAAAGAATTGGTTACTAACAGGCACTTTTTACGCAACAAAGTGAGAATAATGGTAACAGTGAAAAAAATATAGAAAAGTGAGAGAAACGGGTGAAGAACAGAAGCACACTCTCTCCCAAACATGAGCATAACAGGATGTCATGGATTAATAAAATCACCTCATAGAAACACATGAATAAGCATGGTACATGGTCCCATTCCCCACCGATATGGGGATCTGTTGATGCAAAGCGCCATAATTGTAAGATAAGTAGCAACTTTCTGCTATTTGTTTCAAGTCCTCTTTATGTGCTCACTTGTCAGATGTCTATGAGTGAATATATGTACCATGCATGGTTGAATGATCCCTCAATCAGTAGTACTGATTCATCTTATGGCTTCTAACCAAAGTGAACTTTGTGTATACAAAACAAAAGGTTAATTACTAGGAATTAGTTCAAGCAAGTACAGCACAGTCCTTTCAGTGTGAAAATTTTCATGACATGACAATTAAAAAGCAAGTAAAGCAAAACGAAGGAGATGTTCGAAACTTTCACGCCCATGTTATCCAATATTGAATTTCACTTTCTACGCCACATGGTAGTTCTCACAACCATACACGGTCGCACATGTGAAAGCATCGATAAATTAATGCACAGTGAATGTAGTGCACAGCCACAAATACATGCCCTCTAGACTTCACAGCCACAAATAATTGCCCTCTAGACTTGGTTACCAAGTAAAATAGAAAATTAGGAGATCTTAAAGGTTGCAAAACATGCAATGTCAGAAAGGCAACATACTCAAAACAGAAAAACAACCTGCCCAATTTGAACTGCCTCAAGCAACTTCTCTTCTGGAAGAAAACTGCAATAACCCTGCACAGGACCAGGTGATGATTATGAGATCTATGTATTAGATCAAAGATAATGGCCAGCAATTGATAGACACAATTCAACATTCCTATAGTCAACTAATGTGAAATCATTACCAAACATATTCAGGTGAACATGGAGACCTTTTCTAACATAATAAGTTCCACAACATTTGAGTCAGTCAAGGGTATAATATAATAACTCCTAATGAAGAATTTGGCTGAAACCAATTAATCAATTTTCTGCAGAAAAGAACTGCTTCAAGAAGATTTAGGCATTTTTCCAGATATCTAGCTGGTTGGATCCAAGTTAATCTATACTTATGAAGGCAAACAATAACACCTCAATATAGATTCACCTCTATATCTTCTTCAATCCTCATGGAAATGTTAGAAATGATTATAGGCAGGATCATGTTCACTTCAGGAAACGTGGAAGCAAATGCACAAGATAGAATAACACTATTATACAGTTTCACAGGTAAGTATTCATTTTCCTCTCACAAAAAAAGAAAGTTGTTTCTTTTAGTGTTAAACTGTTAACTGAATTAACTATTAACTATTAACTAGTATACTATTTGCTCCCACTAAATCAAGATTCTAGGTTTATTCAACTTCAACCCAAAAGCTTATACTGTTGGGTAAGGCCCAAGAATGGGGAATGTTATTATTAACAATAATCATTGAGAGGAAAAGCAACAAGGTGCCTCTTGCATGCATTGCTATTTGGAAAGCCAAGACCGATGTTCTGTTCCATTTTCTATCTTATTGATGTTTGGTCAATCCAATCCTCATTAATTGAACTTATTTTAAGCACTCAAGGTATCTAGTCAATGGTTCCTAATATAAAGGTAAACTGCAGGTCTAAGAAGATCATTCATTCAACTATTTCATGTGGATTATATGAAGAGAGTGCAATTTTATATCATTTGGAAGTAGAATCCCAATTTAAAAAAATAAAAAATTCCAAAATCTTCATTACTGGATTACAGTGAAGCATTTTATCAACTATTTTGACTTTCTAAAATCTGTGCATAAATGGACAACGCCAATGATGAATAAGTTCATTAAACCATGTGTGGAATTGTCTAGAGATGGAGTCCAATTCCATCAATATACGCAACCCCCTAATGCATCAATTAATACCATAAAATTACTCCAGAAAACAGAATTCAATGTCAGCCACTAAAACTATTATCTTTTCCGGAAACAGACACATTCAAGAAAGTTTTCTAGTTATATTAAGTGATTACCTCTATCATCAATATTGCACTGTCAGTGCCTGCCAGAAGTAAATCCAGTTCTGACTCTTCCATCTCCTTAGTTGTTGGATTCACAATAAACTTATCCCCAACAAGTCCAACTCGAACTCCTGCAATTGCCTTCGTATTTGGCACTTCTGAAAGAGCTCTGTGGTAATTGAGTTTCACTTTTAACTACGTAACAACAAATGGGACTCTGCAATGCTTCACAAACGGTAACTAGCTTGCAGTATAACTTACACTGCTATTCCAGCTGCTGTTACTGCCAAAGCATCAGCAGGATGCAACCCATCATAGCTCAAGACCTGAGACGATGAGGAGACAGTAACTCTTTGTAAGCTGAAATGCATGCCTAAAGAAAAAGACAGTAAAATAAATAGGAACACATTGTCTGGTTCCCAATTCTGTCTATCAAGTATAATAATTACTAGCAGATGAGAAATGACAACATATGAAATTCAAAACAGTAGATCAATCAGCTGGTACACCAAGGTCAGAAGCGACCAACACGACCGAGCAATACTAAAATTTTTGTATATGTCAAAGAGCATATCAAAATCATACCTTGATATAGATATAGATGATCATGGTTGAATGATCATCTATATCTATATCAAGGTATGATTTTGATATGCTCTTTGAATGATTCTCAAATCCCCAGAAAAGAAAAACACTTCACTTAAGTTTTTGCATCCTTGTTTTCAAAATGATTAAACTACTTTCTTTCATCAGTACAGCTGGCCAAGGTTGAATATTGCTCAGATCCCAGAACAGATCTGTAATTCAGTTCCAAAATCTTTGCAATCTTTAAACTAAGTTCACTTAAGCTCATGCTTAACTCACTGATACAAAAGAGCTTAGAGTTTATAAAAGAAATAAAAAGAGGGTAAATTAGTCAACTACAAGCTTTAATTTGGTGGAATAATGACAAGGACAGAAATTTAGCTTATGCTAGGTTTCCTTATTAGAGTTTATAAAAGAAATAAAAAAAAGAGGGTAAATTAGTCAACTACAAGCTTTAATTTGGTGGAATAATGACAAGAAGGACAGAAATTTAGCTTATGCTAGGTTTCCGTATTAGATAGAAAGTAGTAGTAAGTTAGATATGATATCCTAGTTGAAGATATGTTATCCTGGTTGATTAGGACTTACTAATTTAAGAATATAGAATTCTTATTATAATAGTATTCGATTTTGATTTGGATATTTTATCTAGGAACCCTTTATTACTAGAATAAGAGTTCTAAAAACTTTTCTATATATATGAACATACTCAATCCTTCAATAAATAGATCCTGAATCTTTGTCTACAAACCTGAATTTTCAATTAGAAGGTATGATACTTTCTTCTAAGAGCGATTCTTACACCTTAGGAGTGATTCTATTTCCCACCCTCCGTTACCTGTTTACCTCACTAAACTCCAGAACTTTTAACTTGAATTTCCAGAAACCAAAATCCTTAATTTTAGCCATATCAAACGTAAATTCCCGTCAAATTAATAATATTCTAGCTATTCCAAAATTGAAATTTAAGCAACCTAAAGCTTAAATTCCAGCCACCAAAATTTATAAATTTTGTGGGTCTCATCCACTAGTCTGATATATCTTCTACTTGTCCTACATCAATTTGGCATCAGAGCTTTGGTTTACAATAGCAACATGTAGTGTAAGGGCATATAGAAGAATACTCAGCGACCTAGAGCGAGACGAAGTAATCCTAAATATTGCAAAAAAAATTGGGCATCCATGATCCCCATTCACAAGGTGCTCCAAAAACCAACTTACATGTAACAATTCCCACAAGAAAGCATGTTTGACAAATTTTGGAGAGGTTAGGCAACCTTGAAATTCATTTTCTAAAAGTCAAAACTCCAACAAAAAAAAATTTTGCAAAATTTTTTTTTGCAAACCAATATCATATACTTGATGTTAAACATGCAAAGGTGCTAATAAGTAGGATGAAGGGACTAATATTAATCAATAGCACATAGTGCAAGAGTAAATATTTGTTGGAAACTGTTAGACCCCCTATATTGAAAGTGTATCAAAGAAGAAATACGAGAAAGAGCAGTGTCGGAATGAATAGAATAGAAACATGTGAGAAATATGAGAAGGACAGGTGTCATGAAGGGAAAGGCCAACAAAGGAATTCTGTTATGGAGAGAGAAACAGAGTATGGGAATGGGGGTACTAAGGGAGACGAGGAGGATGATGGAGAAGCAGGCATTTAACTGGAAATTGGGAAGAAGGTATCTAGCAGCCTATACTGTGCCAGAAATTATTTTTATTTCTATTAATAAGGTAATCTACTGCCTACATTTCTGTTGTAGCTAGAGTTCTCTATCAAAAACTCATTATGGTTTTGATTCCTCAAATTTAACATACATTGCCTCATAGAAATTGTTTGTTCTAAATGGTGAAACTATTGGCACCTCTCCATCCACTAATCAATTAGAATCTTCAAACCTATATGCAAAAGGTGATCATGTACTTAATAACATGGAGAGTTTGATAACAGGAGATGATCATAGTATCAAAGATGAAGAAAAGGAGGGAGTTGATTCTTTGATAATTCCTAAAGCTAAAGCAATTGAACAACAAGTTGAAACAAGTAAACAAGAAGTCGAAACACATTGTTATAGTTCTGAGTTACGGAACGAGTTATGGGTCGGCTACTGTGTGTAGAGGGATTTGGGTTAACAGGTTCCAGGGAATGACAAGATGGTTAATTTGGGAACAATGTTCCCTCCTCCTGAGCATTCTGAGTCAAACATCCCTGCTATTCTGAGTCAAACATCCCTGCTTAATGTCCACATTCCTAAGCTTTTCTTCAAAGAAGTTGTACGTCTCCATGAATTTCCTTTAACCATTGTCTATAATTGTGCTATGAAGTTTATGAGTTATTTTTGGGGAATTCTATGCATAATATTGAACACCTTTCCATCTCCAAACTGATGGATAAACAAAGGTGGTGAATAAAAGCTTGGTGGACTTGCTAAGATGCTTGGTCAGGGACAACGTTAATAATTAGGACCTAATTCTATGGCAAACTTTGCATTTAATGGTTCTATAAATAGGTCAATTAGTATGAGTCCTTTTCAAATGGTTTCAATAATTCAACCAAGGAAGTCTATTGATTTAGTTTCTTTATCACAAACAACACGAGTTAGTGATGAAGTTGAAGGTTTTACACAATACATGAAAATCTTTGATGAGGTACAAAGAAAGATAACAATCAACAAATTGAATTATAAAGAACATGTTGATCAACATCGTCGACTGGTGGAATTTAATGAAAGGGATACGGTGATGATAAGAATTCGTCCAGAGCATTTTCGAAAGGAAAATATAAAAAATTTCATTCATAGAGTGTTGGACCTTCTAAGATCCTCAAGAAGATAAGTGCAATTGTATGTTTTGGGATTACCAAGTGACATGAGAATTCGTCACATCTTTAATGTTACGAACTTAACTATTTATTATGGACATGATGGTATAGAATCTTCTACTGTAGTTGTGAGAATTCCAACCATTCCTCATCTTAAATAGGAGATAGAGGATGTTCTTGATGAACAAATACTAGTCACAAGAGCTAGTGGATATCAACAATTTCTTGTCAAGTGAAAAGGAAGATCAATTTCCAATAGCACTTGGAATTTAGAATTTGAATTACAAAAGTTGAATCCAGACCTATACGATTAATATTTTCCACATTCTACGTCAAGGATGGATTCACACAAGTCAAGGCGAATTGATAAAAAAGAGCTTAGAGTTTATAAAAGAAATAAAAAAGAGGGAAAATTAGTAAATCACAAGCTTTAATTTGGTGGGATGAAGAGTGAGAGTTGATACCTCAACAAAGACGATAAGAGCTGAAATTTAGTTCACGCTAGTTCTTTTTATTAGATTAAAGAAGTAATAAGTTAGATATGTGATTCTAGTTGAAAAATATATTATCCTAGTTGTTTAAGACTTCAAATTTATTTAGAACTATAGAATTCTTACTAGAATATGATTCAATTTTGTTTTGGATATTTTAGCTAGAATCCTTCACTACTAGAATAAGAATTCTAAAAACCTGTGTGTGTGTTTGTACTTAGCCTTTCAATAAATAGATCTTAAAATTTTTCTTTTAAGAGTGATTCTAACCACCAAAATTTATAAATTTTGTGGGTCTTAGCCACTAGTTTGATATAATATTCTATTTGTCCTACATCACTCACCATACATTATCTTTCCAAACTTATACCTAGCACTTAACTAGTCAAAGTCCCGTACCCTATCCATATATAGATGCTCTCCTGAAATTTCTGCCACCAAGACTTTCTAATTTCAGTCAAATAAAACTTTATTGCTTAGAAGGCATCCTCTACTAGCAGTTGCCAAATGTTTGAGCTGGCATGAGGTTTTAAACCCAATAGCAACCCTTTCATGGAAAACGTAAGTGAAAATATGCCACATTTTTCTTCTGCAAAGCTTCTTTAGATTGCAAGGATGATCAATTTATATCTCATCTTGAAAAGGTGATTCATCCATAAATAGTGATTAATGAATTAAGTTGAAAGTAGTTCATAGAAAAGTGGCTTCCATATATGGTTATTGGTCTAAATGAACTAAGATAATCCATAGAATAACAAGTGAAATGAACATATATGATTCTTTCAAGAAAATCTAAGAACTTACCCAAGATAGAACCTGAGTTTCATGGTAGAAGCCTTTAAGCATAGTTGGTCGTAGAGGCCTATCAATCAATCTACAAATGAGAACCTAGACCAAGGCAAAGAAACAGATATAAAATTATATTAAAAAAAAGTGACAACAAATGGCTAAGTTTCAAACAGAAGAGAGTGGACTTGTAGGAGGAATACTACCACATGTTTGGGACAAACATTAAAAGCTAGATAAATCAAGATATCAACTACTTTTTTCTGTCATAACTCAATCAGGTCAAGTAAAGAGATCAAATGACATATTTATTCAAGATGGGTGGGAAAGGAACAAGTTTAACTTCTATGTAATCAGATCAGAAGAATTTCATTACATTGAATACAGAGAAAAACCTCAATACTCATAGAACAGAATATCCTTTTCACAAGTTAAAACTGGCTAGAACACCAGTGTGATAGAAGATCAACTTTCAGTAATGGGTGCAATATAGAAGGTTCATGAAACATAATTAATTGGATGATGTAGTCTCAATTTCCAGAATAAAGTAGGTCATTTAGATATCATTACAGGGAACATAAAAACCAAAACTCAGGCTATCATCTTCTGAACTGGCTATAATTACCTTACTCAAGTTTCTAAATGAATGACAGCAGTTTGACTGCTTTGCAATAAGCATATTAATGAACATTAAGCTGCATGTTTCCAGCCATTAATTTCAATTCTAGAGATAAAATATGCTTTCAATTGCACAAAGATTTTCAACACAACTTTTCATTAACATCAAATTAAACTTGTTAGACAAAACGGATACATTAAGTAGCATGAATTGAATGTAAAGCCTTAAAGCAAAGTCAGCAATTGACATAATTGATTCAGTCTATCATCTCAAACAATACTAAGTATGCTTAAAAGCTTCGAAGCTGGTACCTCATGATCCTTCGCCCTCCCTTCTCGTTTGAAAAAGCCTCCACTAAAGAAGAAGCAAATTCATGCACAGTATTAGCTTTTCTTTAGTGTGGTGTGGATTACAAGAGTAGGAAAAAGTTGCCGCGCTTACCTAGTTCTACCAGCTGCTGAGAACCTCTCTTGATAATTTACATAAAGAGGGAAAAAATCAGAAGGCTCGCTAGGGATATCATCCAAACAAACAGTTGTGTAGACAATCTGAGAAACATTGTCCCAGTGGATCAATAAATATTACTGTGGAAATCAGAAGTCAGGATCACTGGTAACATCGAAAATACATCTATATGGAAAAGAAAAACAGAAAGTGGGACAGACGGTAGAAAGGCTTAAAAAGTAACAAACAAAAAGTTGAAAGGTAAAATGAAAATAAATAAACCATATCATATTGCAAAAAGTTTTAGGCCTGCATTACCAGTTTCAGCCTTGACGCAAATTAAATGTTTTTTAAGTCTGTAAAATTCATAAGACTATGACATGACCTCATGACCTCCACAACTGAAAGAATTACCTCAAAATTACATGAGTTCCTCTAACACTCCAAATTCGGATATGGGTTGTAATGAAGACAATTAAGTTGCAATAACTCATATCACGGCAACTGTTTCTTGGTGTTGTTGCAACATATAAGCATTCGTAATGTTTTGAAATTAAAAACTTCCAAGGGCCATAATTCAGACATGAAGCTAGGCCTGACAAAGTAAACACTACATTCCAGATAATGTTCCCATAGCTAGCAACCACGAAGAGCTCAAGAATACACTTTGACCCACTACTGGAAAGCATTTTCAAAGAGCATCATATGCTGTCTTGCCCTTATTTGTTATGAAGATATACAACATAGCAAATGCCTACATAGAGATTTTACAAATTCCTAATCCAATTCAGAAGAAGCTGCTGTTTATCAAAGCCGCCCAAGTCTCCCATATAGACTGGCATTAGATGTCAACTTAAAAGGATATTAACTACACTTGCGCAACTTGGAACTTACTGTTTCTCCATCAGTGACTGTGACAGCACCGCTAGCTTGTCTTCCCATGTAACCTGTCTCAACCAAAATCTAAAAAAAAAAAGATAAATAAAACCAAAAGAAGATTACACAATCGATTACAGGAGCATACCAAGCACAATTCACGAATAAAAACAATGCTTCAACTAAGTCTTAAAGAAGTAAGGAAATTTCATCCCTATTTTCAAAAGCAAAGCCACAAATCGGACCTCTCTATCTCCGAATGGGATTTTGACGGAGACAGTGTCGGGAAAGAACTGCGGGCCATCAGTAAAATCTGTCTCTGAAACTTCCTGTTCTTCTAACGCTCTAAGCCGAAACCTCTTAGTATGCTTTCGGGAGAGGAACGAACAGAACCTGGAATTTCTTGAAGCGGGAGGGAGATTGAAATTCCGCGAGTGAGAGAGCTTGCAGCGACAGATGGGGAGAGAAAATGGAGAATTCAGTGGAAACTGAGGCCTGGTGTAGAGGCTGCTAGGGTTAGCTAGCATTGTAGAGTGAAGAGAGTGAAAAGTTTCAGGTGAGTGGCGAGAGACAGAGCTGGTGAAAGAAGAAGAAGGACAAACAAGTTTATCCACTTAGAAGGCGCCAAGACATGTTGTATAAACGTGGTTTCCCTGTGGATTATGGGCTTTTTAGTTTCTTTAATATCGGACTGGCCCATTATTTTAGCCCGGGACTTGGACTTTAATATATAATTATTATCAATTTGCTCATAAGCACCTTAGGTCTAATAATGCTCTTCTCGAGAGAAGGACACGGGACATGGCCATGGGTGGTGGCCTTACTATTTACCATTTCTTCTACGGTAGGTTCCATCTTAATTGTTTATATGTTTCATCTTAATTATAAATATGTTTCATCTTAATTACATTGCCATCATTTAGTAGTAGATAGCTAGTATTAACTATTATTATTAAATAAAGAAATTTTTATTTTGCTAAAATATTTTTAGTTATAATAATAATAGTGATGATCATTAATAAATTTTTTAATATGAATATTCAACTTTCTT